>CM067474.1:59112376-59133391 GCA_034552555.1 Semaprochilodus insignis
TTGTATAACGTGTTCAGTTCTCTAAAGAAATCTGCATATTCTGGATATTTTCCTGCTCCAAAGTTCAACGTTCAGCCTTTAAAAAATGACAAAAAATATAATATTTCTATGCAATTTCTGCATAATTCTCATAAATTCTCATAATCCAATAAACCCAGTGATGTTGAGGTATGAGAATGGTAAATTAAGCTTTTGTTAAGAATTGTTAAGAATAGAGTTAGACTACCCAGAATGCCTTGTATTTGAGAAATGATCAAACCTTGAGGCTTTGCTTTTAAAACAGAGTCTGTGATTAGTTAATTCTCTTCAACCTTTTTTAATTAACAGAAGTCCAAGAAAAAGATTTCCAGTGATTTCATTGATCAACATGTCATCGTGTTTTTTAAATATAAGCAAATTCAGATTTTGGTCTCTGAAGCACACGTTGGGACAGAGGCTTGTTTATCACTGTGTCACATCATCTTTCCTTTCATTTACACAGTTTAATCGTTTGGACCTGAAGATACTAATTCTTGCAGTTTTGCAAGTGGAATTTTTGCCCATTCCTGCTTGATACAGGACCTGAGCTGCATAACAGTCCATGGTCGTTGTCTGCCTCTCCTTTTTCTGATGTGCTATACATTGTCTATAGGAGACAGATCTGGACTACAGGCAGGCCAGTCAACCACACACACTCTTTGCTTATGAGGCCATGCTGTTGTAGCATGTGCAGAATTAGGCTTGGCACTGTCCTACAGAAATAACCATGGACTTCCCGGGAAGAGATGTCAACTTGAAGGCAGGACACGTCTCTCTAAACTCCTGAAATATGTGTCCACATCAATGATGCCTTATCACATGTTCAAGTCTCCCATGCCATATGTCTTTGGCACAGAGGACTGAATGTCCATTTTACCCAAAAACAAGCTGGAACGTGGACTTTCAGACCTTCGAAGTGGGCTTTCAGACTTTTCTGCATAGAGCTGATATTTTGCTTTTTTTTTTTTTTTTTGATATTTTGCAGCAGCCAACTGTGTTACTGTGTTCAGTGACAACAGTTTTCAGAAGTACTCCCGAGCCCATGTGGCTATATTTAACACAGCTACGTGATGGTTTCTTATGCAGTGCCTTCTGAGGACTCGACGGTCATGCACAATAGTTCCCGGCCTTGAACTACACGGACTGAGATTTCACCAGATTCACTGAATGTTTTCACAGTATTCTGTATGTTAGATGCTGACAAACCTCAATTCTTTGAAGCCTTGTGAGAAATGTTCTTTCTGACCTGGTTAACAGTTCCCCATGTTGCGCGCAAAGTGGTGAACCACAACCCATCGTTGCCTGTAAAGTCTTTGGTGGGTTATTCTTTTATACCTAATCATGATCCCCTCACCTGCTACCAATTCACCTGCTTATTGTGGGTTGTTTTGAAACGGTGGAAGTTGAAGACCAAATTCAAAATTAGCTTCTATTTACAAACTACGGACTGGTCAGCCAAAAGTCATTACTTTGTACTATTGTCCATTTAAAAAAGCTTGAAGAGAAACAAGAAGTCACAGATTACTGAATTTATTGCATTTTACAAACTGTCTCAACTTCTTGGAATGGTGTAAATGGTGTTTGTAGATAACCCTGATGTTCCTAAACCCTTTACATATAGAATCTGAAATACTGTAGAGTGTTTTATAATTGTTGTATGTAAATGTACATTAGGTTATTTTGATTACCAACAGTGATTGATATGCAAAGTGAATTCAAACTTTTGAATAGTAGACTCAGAGACAGGTTGCACAGGTTGGCAACCTCTCATGGTGTCAGATGTCATATGATACAGTACAACTACATGGAAAGTGTTCATTGGCAAGTGTTCACTTTCTTTTGAAAACTACACCAGGAGTAAAAAAACTAAATCAGTGCATATTTGAAGTCTACGGTTTAATTAAATGTAATGACTTGAGGATGTTTGGGGCAATATTGATCAAATCCCTGCAATGGTAGCTTGTTGATTTTGGGTTGGGTGGCACTTTACATCCTAATGACCCCAATAATGTTTCCAAGAGTCCTGAGCACTCCTACTCTGAGATGACTGATGATAATGAGCTATTAATTGTTGTTCCATATTTTTATTTTGATTTTAAAGTCATGCAATGTCCCACTGATTACAGGTAAGCCAGTTACCTCACTCTTTGCACTCGGAGGTGACGGAGAATGGAGAGAACTTCTCAGTGGGAGAGAGACAGCTACTGTGTGTGGCCAGAGCCCTGCTCAGACACAGCAAGGTACCGGCTCCATCATGTGTTTATGCATGCTCAAACTTCCAAGTCATGCCACCGCATTTATGCTCATTTTGTGCAAAATAATTCCCTATTTATGCATGTTACCAGACAGGGCTTTTCCCACATGAGCACAGCAGTCTGGTGACATTCCTAATAGAATGTGTGCCATTCAGAACATGTGCAGGAGACTGCACGATAACAGGATGTGCATATTGATATGCACCAAATCATATACTGGATGAGCTCAAAGCAGAAGAAGACCTTTTAAATGAATCTTACATTGGATCCCTCATAACCGAATCCAATATGAGCTATAATATTGGATAAGCTATGTCTGAATCAGAAACAAATTACAGCATTAGATCTCTTATAACTGAATCCAAAATGAATTCCTATAGTAGATTTCCTGTGACTAAATCCAAAAAGAATCCTTATGCTAGATTTTCTCAATGATCGAATCCCAAATGAATCTCTGCATTGGATCCTTTATGACTGAATCAAAAAGGAATCCTAATACTGGATTCTCTATGACTGAATCCTAAATAATTGCTACATTAGCTTACCAATGACACATTTCCAAATGAATTCCTACCTTGGATCCTCGATAACGTGATCCAAAACGAATTCCTACACTGGATCCTTCATAACTGTGTTCAAAACAAATTCCTGCATTGGATGCCCTATAATTGGATCCAAAATGAATGCCTTTGTTGGATCCCAAATTAACAGAATTCAAAATGCATTCCTACACTGGGTCCTCCATGACTGGGCCCAAAATGAATCCATATACTGGAATCTATACGACTGAATCCAAAATGAATCTTTAGACTGGATTCTCTAATGATTCCAAAAGTAATTCCTACATTAGATTGCCTATGATACATTTCCAAAATGAATTTCTACATTGAATACCCTACCACTGGATCCAAAACAAAGTCCTACTTTGGATCTCCCATAACAGAATCCAAAATTAATTCTGATCAAAGTTCCAAGCTGGAAAACTCTTTAACAAGTGTAAACTGCGGGTTATGTGCCAATACTAAACAGCTGCAAAGTGGTGAAACATTGCCCCCACATGGCGGAAGATCTAGCTTCAGTATGAATTCAGTTGTTCAGAAGAGCTCAAAAAAGCAGGCAGTAAAGAAAACAGGCAGAGCAGAAACACAATCTGTGGATTAGTCCTGTAGTCCAGATCCAATCTGGATTGCTGGATCAGCATGTCCTTCAATGCTTACATTGTAAACGTGTTCTTCCCATACATGTGCTGTGTTTGTAAGCTCTTCATGTCTTTCACAGATTTTGCTGTTAGATGAGGCGACAGCGGCCATCGACACAGAGACGGATCGGCTTTTACAGGAGACCATCCGCTCCTCTTTCAAAGGCTGCACCACACTGGTCATTGCACACCGCCTCAACACTGTTCTCAGCTGTGACAGAGTCCTGGTTCTGGACCAAGGACAGGTCAGTTATATACACTTACTCTCCCACTGAAAGTTCATTTCATAAATCCAGCTCAAACTGAGAGCAGGATTTCAGGAATTTTCAATGACGACTAATTTGTTTAATGTTTCAAGTTTATTTGTCAGGACATTCATACATTGAAATGCTAGTGTTGAGTCACAGGTAACAAACTCTACAGTGGGGTAACACTAGTATACAGACTAACTAAAAATAGTAAATCAAAAAAATTGTATATATACAATATGTATATGTATATGTAAATTTGTACACACAAAATATACAGACACACACATACACACACATATATATATGTGTGTGTGTGTGTGTGTGTGTATAGCATAGTTATATATAGTGATATATAAATACTAATAACAAAGTGTCAGAGTGAAATGGTGTTGATGAAAGGATCACAGCTTGTTCAGGAAGCTGATAGCCTGTGGGTAAAAGTGTTCATTAGCCGGTTTGTTCCAGCCTGTAGAGAAGCAGGTTCCAGCCCAGTTCATTGTAGAATTGTTTAGGGAAATCCTTCACCCAGAATGCGTCTAATTAACCTGTAAAATGTGCAGTTGGTATTTACTATGATGAATTACACATCAACAAAATGAACAGTGAGTCATATTACTTGGTGTGTCTTATAGACAAAATAATTAAAGAGAAGAAGAGTGAAAACACTGTAACAGAAGAAGAACAAGAAAATTCTGTTAAATCAGATCTATAATAATGCCATTATTACAGTTCTCTGCACATCAGCAGTCTCTTATACACATCTCCTCTCTAATGCTCTGCTTAAAAGCTCAGTAGACATTCGGTAAAACTGTTCTTGCATAAAAGCAAATAAGATACAATATAGAAGATCACTAGAGTGTTCTGTTGGGATAATCTGTAAGCTTTCTGATAAATATTGCTGGATAAACATTGTCCATGGGCTCAGATATATATTTTAAGCAATAAGTTAACAGAATACACATGATATCTGCTCTGTGAGCTTGAAATTGTAGAACAGGCAGTTTACTTTTATTGGTTAAAATGATTATTCTTTTTTTCAGTGTCTTCACTCTCTCTCTCTCTCTCTCTCTCTCTCTCTCTCTCTCTCTCTTTCTCTCTCTCTCTCTCTTTCTCTTTTTGTCTCATACTTAAGATGTGGGAAAACGAGTGAAAAATTAATGTTATAAGGTTCAGGGCTGATTAAAATAAAATTAAGGAAGATTTGTGTAATATATCATTACATATAAAATAACAGAAATGGTTCATATAACAAATGACAGCAAAAAATATATGTTTATATAAATGATATACAAGTATATTAAAATACTTTACGTATTAAATAAATCATCTCGAGTTTGATGACACATGATCTACATATTATAAATTAGTATTGTATATAAAATAAAAAGTGTTTCTAAACGTTTGTCTGACCTTTTTGCAATGTTACTGAGATGCATTGTCATACTTACTGTGTTATTGTGTTGTTGTACTAGTTCACCTGTGTTCTACTGTTGAACTACTGTATCTGCTTCTGTGGTGCTCTCCAATCTGAACAGCTTCTAACTTTACATTCTCTGTGTTTTTTCCTTCACTGATAGGTCGTGGAGTTTGATAGTCCATCAAACCTGCTGGCAAATGATAAATCACGTTTCGCTGCCATGCTGGAGGCGGCAAACAGAACGTTCGGTCGTTCGGAGCGGAGCTGAACTGCTCCTGACCAGACCGGTCCGGCACACAACAACACTATCAGGGACCTGGAGAGAGTTCTCTCCAAAAACTTGCTGAGAATACTCACCTACCTGACGAATATAAACATCCTTCATCAAGCTGCTAGAAAAAAAAGATGTTTGTTTTATGCCCGCTTTATGACCAATGAGTGTGCTCTTGTTCAGTGTTGTCCATTCCTGGCAGGGTTTGTCTTCTTAAATGAATTATACTTAATCTGCCAGATCTGTAGCATACGGTCAGTAATCACTGGCAATACTTTTGCTGCTTTTCTCTGTACTTAGTAAAAGAACAGGAAACCCTTTAAGAAGTGCTGTAGAAGCATGATGCTTCAGCGTGTAGGGATAGTGCCCATGCTAATGCTAAAGATGCAGGAGATCACAGATGGAGAGCGCTTTCTAGCTCATAAGGTTTAATCAGGTGTGATATAGCAAGGAAAATTAAACTATGCATTGCAAGGATACTTCAGGTCCAGCTTTGGGAAAATGCTATCCGTTCTGGTTCCAGTGACTATATTGACGTTTTTGATCAGCACATATTCTGCAGATGTTGGGGGGATGCAGGTTGGGTGAGAAAATTCCATTATTGGCACTTTTGTTACCTGTGTTGAAGAATGAGCATGCGTGAAAAATGATGAGTCCAGAGAGTTTGTGCTGCGTATTGGTTTTGTTCTTTGCTCTTTCAGATAGGGCTTCATTCTCTGCCTGCTAGAAGTAAACTTTGCACACTGAGATTTGGAATAATGTAGCCATTGTTTGGTCTTATCGGTCAGTATTTATCAGCAATGTTGTTTAGTGGCCTTATTTAAACCTGGGAGATCAGAGGGTATATGGGAGACTTGCAATAAACATAAGGTGCTTGACTTGCTTCCTCACAAATGCGGAAGGAAACGTGATGAACAAACATGGAGGCCGTGAACTGGCCAAAGAGATACGACGGAGGTCAGCCATTCCATTGAAGTCAAGCACAACAAAAGACGTTTTCTGTCGGTTTGTTCCTTTAAATGTTGTGCCTTTGTTGTCTGGCTAAAGGACTGTGCAATCTGAAGCTGTTTCATCGGAGGAAGACTGCTGTTTGAGTTTGTGTGTATTTAGCTATATCACTGCTGTGACTGTTCCTAATTGGAGAGTGCTTTTAAATGTTTGACATTCTTTTTTTTGCTGGCTCCGAACTGCCACCATCCTTACTGAGGTTGCTAAATAGAGGAGCTTAAATGACGTGATCCTCTTAATTGAGGATAAAGAGAGAGTCTATAGGGGCTTTAGCAGAAATTCAGCTGATAGAAATTCTAATGAATCCTGTTAAATATAGAGAAGACCTGCCTCAGCATATTCCAAGTCATATTTGGCATGCTGATGCATAGAGAGACCTAATTATGAGAAACTTTCTTGGAGTGTACGAATGTATTTTAGTATGTTTTAAAGGCAGTTCTATTTTGGGCATTACAAGGAAGCCAGTAAGTTGGAAACGAGTTAATTTAACAACTACACAACAATTAAGAACTGTGTTAACAATAATACAATAATAAAAGGACACATAGAAGCCCATATCCATCTTAATCTGTCATGCTTAGATCAATGATTCCTCTGGGAGATCCCGTGATTCAAGCCATAGATGTCTAAATGTATGTTAGACATAAAAAAAGTTGCCTTGTTAATGACCTGAGATTGTATAGTCTTTTATATACTTGTTATAAAAATGCTTTATTAATTAAATGTATTTTTATACATGAAATCATGTCTGTTTTATTGAATGCAGTAGTCTTGTTTACTGTGTGGTTCAGGCTTATTAGACGGATGCATAGCGTCCTTTTTGTAGCCTACTTCATAACCCTGGTTGTGTCTAAATACCATGTCCAGATGTTTAGAGAGCAACCTACAGCTTCTACGCTACCCTGCAACCTTTAGCCAGTTCCTCTAATAATGAGTATAGAACTGCAGTTGACCTTCATAGTACATCCACCATCTGTCAGCACAACAGCTGAAGTTTGTCCCTCTCTTGTATGCATCATTCTGGTCCAAAATAAAATGCTATAGGGAGAGTAAAGCAGTTCAGATGCTGTCACCAATAGAATAAAGTGAAATACAAATGAGTTACGAACAAAATGCAAATGATTCAGATCTAATTGAATTGAACTGAATTCCTTTTTCCACCAGTATACCTTAGTAAAAGTACTTTTGTTTGAAAACAGAGAATAGTAAAAATCCATCAGATTTTAAGTATAATGAAACTAAATGGAATATTACACCCCCTTAGATCTGGTAGTGAAGACTAGGGGGAAAGATATGTGGCCCATTTGTGACTATTTGGTGCTGAATAGGCCTCATTACATTTCAAAGGCTGTCGGGGGCCCAACAGACATTCATACAGCCTTTCAAGGTTCAAAATAACACAAACAATACTTGTTGACTGATTCTTTAAATAATTTATTATTTAAATACAGTCCATATATATATACTGGACTGTATTTAAATATGTATTTAAATATATATATGACAGATCTGCACTGCGGGAAGCCGGTTTAGCACCCAGACTCTTACTACAAAGCCATGCTGCTGTAATACGTGCAGAATGTGGTTTGGCATTGTCTTACTTAAATAAGAAGAAAGGTCTTTCCTGAAAAAGACATAGCCTGGATTGCAGCACATGTTGCTCCAAAACCCATACAAATCATTCAATATTAATGTCCAATATTAACATGTTCACTGCTGAATCTTTTAATATTAGGTACTGTAGATAAAGAAATTGGTTCTGTGCTATTTTATGCTGAGAAACGTTTTTCTTGAATTCTTCCACTATTTGCCTGGGAAGTCTTTCACAGACTGGTGAACCCCTCCCCATCTTTACTTCTGAAAGACTCCTTTTTATACCTAACCATCTTACTGACCTGTTGCCAACTAACTTAATTAGTTGTAAGACGTTCCAGCAGGTGGTTTATTTTAGCATTACACAACTTGACCAGTTTTTGTTGATCCTACTTAATTAAACATGTTGGAGGCATTAAATTCAAAATGGACACATATTTTTCTTAAAACAAATTTTTCAGTTTCAACATTTGATGTTGTGGTTGTACTGTTTTCCATTAAATATAGTGTTTAATTAATTAGTACATCATTGTTTTCTGTTTTTTGCACAGCATCCTAACGTATTAGAAAATTGTAAGGTGTGTCAAGTGTTTTCAGATACTTCATTTTATATTTGATGTGGATATTTGCATGTGGCATCCTGAGTGACTTTGAACTTCATCATTTAACCCCGGTAGGACCCCTGAAGCATTAGAAGTCTTGCCCAAGGACTCTTATTGGTATAAGTGGTGTTGTTGTCCAGATGTGGATTCAGACCCCAGCCCACTTACTGACACTGAATTAAATCTATTATTGCATTTAATTCTCGTTTATATATTCACTTTATTTTGGGAAAAAAAAATTATTAGCACTAGTATAATATTATATTATATTATATTATATTATATTATATTATATTATATTATATTGTTATAATCTTAATATTATCAGATACTGTTATTAGTAATTATTAATATTTCAATCTTGACATGTTGAAATTCGAATTATTACATGTTCGACTTGATCAAATGTAATTATTACATGTAAAATGTGATATTTTTGTTTGAACCAGCATTAATAACGCTTGTAGTCGAAAACAGGTAAGTGACAAACGCAATGTCGGACTGCGGGGACTTTTAACTTGTCGAGTGTTTTCCCACAATTCTAAGCGGTGTTGTTGGGAGAGCGAGCGGAGCGTCGCTGGCTGTAAGCCGCTGCTGGGTTTCGCTCTGTCGGATCAGGGACGGGCTCAGCTCGGGCTGATATGCCGCTGGGACCATGGCTGCCTTCGGGATGTTAAGCTACGAACACCGGCCCCTCAAGCGGCCCAGACTCGGTCCTCCCGACGTTTATCCTCAAGACCCAAAGCAAAAAGAGGTCAGAGCTCGTCTTTTAATCCCCCCCGTTGCAGCGACCACAAAGAAATGTAACGTTAGCCAGACAGCTAAGTTAGCTAGCTAGCGTTAACACCACAGCAGGAGGGACCGGACCAAACCGCCCCCCAGGCCTTAGCCGTTCGCTAACCAGCAATAACAAAAAGCAGTAACCGAGTTAACGGAAAACAGCTCGACCGGCTTGCCGTGATAATCTTCCCGGGTAGTAAAGATGGGCTAAAGCTACATACCGGCTGTGGCTACAATAAGATGGATTTAAGTTAATGGATCTGCAGTGTTGGTGGTTAGCGGGCTAGCGTTAGCTGTCTTGAGTTTTATCATCTAATGCATTCAAAATGCAGCGCTAGTAAACTTAGCTAAACACTGAGAGCCATAAAATAGTATCAGCCGTTTAAGAAAGCCTGAGAGGTTTATATAACTAAACTAGCTGGTTATGTACCAGCTTTTGGCGTCAGTTGGCTTAAAGCGTTTCTTAAAGCTGGCTAGCTTGGTGCTGTGTTGACAAGTAGTTGGCTAGTGTCTGTAAGCTAGCTAGCTCGCTAGTTGTCTAAGTTTGTTATGCTTATTTAGGCGGTTTGCTTTACTCTGGTAAATTAGTGTCGTAGCAAGAAAGGTAGATCGTTTGCTCCAGACTGAAAAGTAAAGTAATTCCCGACCACCAGGATTGACAGAAGAGGGCAAAATTCTTGTTATTGAAGATTAAGGCTGCTTAATCTTGAGTTGAGCCAGCAGCAACTGGCCATCCTAGAAAAACGCACAGTTTTTGTACCTTTCTTGGGGCAAGGAGGGGTCATCACCTGGTTTCTCTTTGCCCCTCCCAAATATCTCATACCCCTTAAGATTCCCACCAATATTTCCAAGTCGCATGCCGTCATGACCTGAATGAATAACATTATTTCTAAACAGTTCATTAAGAATACATTAATTTTTGGTTATCATTGATGAACATCGTTAGAATTGATATCACCATTTATCTTCCTTTACCAAGAAACCTCTATTCTCTATTCCAAACTGAGAAATAAAGGGAAATCTCTGGCCTCAGTCAGGTCTGGGCCTTTAAATCATATTTATTTATTTGTTGCTTTAATTGGTCAAAGACGTTCCTAAAAATATGTGGTCATATATTGGAGTCTGTCTGCACATGTGCTTCTCTAGGGACTTGGCCTTGAACGGGCATGCTGGGCACACAACAGTACGATTTGTAACTCACATACACCGAGAGAGCCACACAGCATGATATGATTAACCCCTCTATTTTATTGAAGCTCAGAAATCCCCCACTTTAGATAGTCTACTAAAATTGGCCAACTGCTGAACCGGAAGTGGAGCTTGTGTATGTTTTGTTGTACTTAGATGCTTTTGGACTCATAGCTGTGCAGCTTGTCTACTTGAATGACCGTGTTTAGTCTATTCCGCATCCACGATACCACCTTAAATGTAAGCTGAGATGCTGTTGAGCCATCTTCCTTTAGCCCTGGTCCTGTACCGCTGTGCATTATCAGATGTCTGGAAAGAATGGTAATGTGTGCATCGGTTGAATGCTTTAACACTCAGGATTTCCAGCAGCGGCTGGTTGTTGCAGTAGGGAGGTGCAGTGTTAACACTACATGTCCTACATTTTCTGCACCGTTTGGCCTATATTTATATTTGCACAGCCTTTTAAAAACGTTTCCATTTTTCTTGTTCAGGATGAACTGACTGCTTTGAACGTCAAGCAGGGATTTAATAACCAGCCTGCTGTATCAGGGGACGAGCATGGCAGTGCTAAAAATGTCAATTTTAACCCCTCCAAGGTAAGTCTAGCTAAGCACTAATCATGCATGCAGTGCCACTCGTTTACAGACCGGGACTGAAAAGATACAATCATGTGTCTTCTACCTTTCCAGATTAGCTCAAACTTCAGCAGCATCATTGCAGAAAAGCTGCGGTGCAACACATTTCCAGACACGGGGAAAAGGAAGCCACAGGTCAACCAGAAGGACAATTTCTGGCTGGTCACTGCACGGTCACAGAGCTCCATCAACAACTGGTTTACTGACTTGGCTGGGACCAAACCTCTCACTCAGCTGGCCAAGAAGGTTTGATTTCATCTACTACGTACTACCTTGCAGTTGAACAAGAACCTGAGAACTGCTGATCTGTTCTCTTAAGAGTTTGCCTAGCAGTCTTAATTTACTGAAATAGAGCCAACTCAGGAACGGAGGTGTGTAGTACAGGTATTTATGTTTTCTTTTTTGTTGGTGGTGTTTTGACCTGTGATGTATGTCCATGTGAACGCTCTAGGTCCCCATTTTCAGTAAGAAAGAGGAGGTTTTTGGCTACCTGGCCAAGTACTCAGTCCCGGTGATGCGCTCTGCTTGGATGATCAAAATGACTTGTGCGTATCATGCTGCCATAACTGAAACTAAAGTCAAGAAAAGGCATGTCATTGACCCATGCATAGGTAAGTGTGTTCCCATTGTGTGTATTAATATTTCATGCCGATAATCAGTCAGTTACAAAGCCTTGTATTTCTGAAATGGAAACTTTAAAGGTGACGGAAAAATCTTTGTAAAACTGCACTGTGTACGATATTTTTCATTAAAATGAACTGAAAACTAACTTTCCTGATTCAGTAGGGGGCTAAAGGGGGAGATACTAAAATGTGTTGTACGTGAGCTGTTGGGAGTCGCCCTGTTGAGCCTGAAATCCTGCTTTAAAGGTCAAGATTTTGGGTTGGGTTTCTGAGTTGTTCAGACCACTTTGTACGTATTTACATATTAATGTCATACCTAGAGCCAAAAAGAAGGTCAGGCTCGATGTTTAGGTCTCAAATGCAAACCTTATGCAAAACATTATACTAATGAAGATATATGCGGATGTAGATAATTCTCAGAGGACACATCCTTCACCAATTTATTTTTTTTCCTGTTTGAATACCCCTCCAATGTTCTCGCATTCATTTACATGTACAATCATCAGACAGACATCATCACACAGTCATTTACAATCATCAGATTCATTCAATCCTGGAAGGGTAATTCAGAGCCGCTGGTCCATTTGTCAATGTTAATGCAATGTGAAGGGCAGCTGACTTTTTCCAATAGTGTAAAACTAAAAACCAAAGGTACAACGAGGCTTTGTTATGCCGTTGACTGTATGCTGAATAAATTCCCAGATGAAGATTGAAGGTCATTTGTTATGCCCAATAATTGGACTCTGTCACTGAAATATCTTTACTTTATCATCCTTCTGCAGAATGGACTCAGATAATTACTAAGTACCTCTGGGAGCAGCTGCAGAAGGTGGCAGAGTTTTACCGGCAATCTCCCAGCCAGGGCTGTGGCTCTCCTCTTCCTGCCACTCCAGCAGAGGTGGAGACTGCTATGAAGCAGTGGGAGTACAACGAGAAACTCGCCATGTTCATGTTTCAGGTCAGTTTGCCTTTTATGATAGAAGAGACATTATGTGCACTGAACTTTGACAGAGTAAGTGGTCAAATATACTCGTAATCAAAACAATAGTTGCACTCAGAAGGAAGTGTCCGATTGCAATGCTGTTGGGAAGGAAGATAAAGGTTACCAGGAACGATAAATGATGATGCGTTTAGACTGATATGGGCAATATTTATTGACACGTACAGAAGTAGTGTCTCTCAGTATGGTGTCAGGCCACAATGTTTGCTAATACAGCATAGGCCTTCTGGATGTGTTACAACGAACTGTTCGTTTTGGCGCTGACCACGGTGCCTCCACACACGGATTCGTTGGTCGTCTCCACTGAGACAAAAGCAGGACTCGTCACTGAAGATGAGTCACTCCATGACGGTCTGGCATGACACCATTGCAGTCTTTGGTGATGTTGACGCGGTGTTAAGAGCAGTCGTCATAACAGTCTGCGTGCATGCTTTCCTGCATTGTGCAGCCGTCTGCCAAAGGTGCTGGCACTAACAGGATGACTCATGGAGGGCATCATTGTTCACCGAATGTCTGCATTTGTGGCTGTTGGGTCAGTCAGGTACAGCGATAAGACCCGTCTTTGCTTACATCACATGTACGACTGAACGTGAAACTTGAATCCTTTACATGTCTTACGACGTCAAACCTACCAACCAAGATTTATTCCTGTCGGCTGATTCCTTCTGGGTTCAACTATTTGTGCAACTGTTCGTTTGGTGTTGAGTTTATGTCTGACCTGATTAAGAAACGTCATAATTGCATGCTTATGTCTCATTGTGTTTTATAGGATGGCATGCTGGACAGACATGAGTTTTTGACTTGGGTGCTGGAATGCTTTGAGAAGATACGCCCAGGCGAGGATGAGCTTCTTAAATTGCTACTGCCACTCCTTTTGCAGGTTAGTCCGATAACTCCGTTTGGGGCATTCACCTATGTTTGTTTTCTAAAACTTGTTCATATTACATAAGTTATAGAATGTCTGATTATCTTTTGCTCTCCGGTAACTTGTAATATTGTTTTTATCACAGTTGTGCTATTACTTATCTCTGTTATAACCTAGGCTCTCTTTTTCCCCCTCCTTCTTTAGTACTCAGGGGAGTTTGTGCAGTCAGCCTATTTGTCAAGGAGGCTGGCATACTTCTGCACACGCCGGCTCAACCTGCTGCTAAGCGATGGAAGCATTGGGCCCAGCACAGGAGGACACCCACCTCACAGCATCTCAGGCCAGCCAGGCAACGCTCTGCCCCCGACCCCAACATCACAACCTGTGGGGGGCAACCAGCCCCAAACGCCCTTCACTGACTTCTACATTTGCCCCCAACACCGGCCTGTGGTGTTTGTTCTCAGCTGCATGCTCCAGGTAGACACAATGTGGACCTCATGACATTTAAGACAGAGGAAGAACATTACCCCGTTAGCATATCCCTTCTGAAATATTACAGATTTGCCTTTCATGTTGATCTCTAAGGCAGTGCTTCTAATTAAATTCACTTTCACTAATGCGGTTAGAGGAACATGTCCTAATGCCTGGTCTCGGCACTTAAAATTAAAGGAATTTGTCATCCTGAATTGCTAATTAAGCTCATAATGAATTGAAGCTCATAGGCACTGGCCAAAATTATGTAAATGAGTCCATGCTTTACTGGTCTTTTTTAGCCAGATCAGTGTTCCAGGGTGAAATGTTCATTTGTACTAAATTATGAAGAAGTGAAACAACTGTTTTTCTTCTCTTTTGCCTCTAGAGCATTGTGCTGTGCTGTCCTAGTGCTCTGGTCTGGCACTACTCACTTACGGACAGTCGGAATAAGACTGGGTCCCCGCTGGATCTTCTACCTATTGCCCCCTCTAACCTGCCCATGCCAGGTGGCAACAGCACCTTCAATCAGCAGGTATGGCATCCTTTAGATCATGATGCGTGTGCATATTAGGTGCAAAGATTAAAACATCATTAGTTGGCGAATAATTGTTGATGGACAAGCCTGAAATTAAGGACGAGACCCATTTAGATATTGACACCTCCAGTTACATTTGAAACCATTGTCACATACTTGAGATCACACACTTAGGAGCGCGCTCATCAGATTAATTCGTAAGACATTGACAAAATGTCCTTTATATGGACTGATAGGTTAGGACGTAAGCAGGAATATGAATTAAAAGTCCAGGTACTGTATTAAACATACTTTAAATAAGAACCAATCAGCTAACAACTTAAATGTGTTTATGGCCGAAAACTGAAGTTGACTGAAACATACAATAATGGATTATTGGTTGTTGTAATGTTATATTTACTGCTCATTAACAGTCTCATCTTATAGGATTTATATGCTCTGTGACCATTGTTGTGCATCACATGTTCTGTCAGAACATGAACCAAGTTTTTGACTGCCATATCGCTTTCAGATGTTTGCTTTTTGGTTTTAGTTTTTGGGTGTTGTCCTCTTATAGAGTTTCCTCTCTTTTAGTGGGCAAAACCAATTGTTGGTTACACCCTTATGCATACAGTTCAATAGCATTCTTCAACTTGAATGATAAACCCGCTTGTTCAAATATGAACTGCTGTTTATTTGAAGCGAAATAAAATTAATGTTTTTTTTATTTCTAGCGTGGTCAATCAGTTAATCATTCACGTCCCTAGTGGGTTGTATTAGTGTTTCTCAGCACCTTCAGTACATGTTTTGTGTAGCAAAGGAATAGTTGATGATCTGTGAACCTTCAAGTAGGTGACCTATTTGTTTTCTGCTGTATACAAAAGGCAGTGCTAAGAAACAATCGTTTACTGTACAAATCCAGTTCCGAAAAGGTTTGGACGGTACGCAAATAAAAAAAAGAGAAAGCAGTGATTTATAAATCTACTTTGACCTGTATTTAGCAAAAAAAAAAAACATATAGAATATGTAATGTTTTATCTCCTTTACCATGTTATTTTTAGAAACATACACTTATTCTGAAACTGATGCCTGTACCACATTCAAAAGCAGGTGATGCAGTTGTGCTTGGATATAAAAGAAACATCCAGGAGAAGCCCTTTATGAGTGTGGATGGACTGAGGCGCACCACTTTGCCATGCATGAGCAAAAAATCCAACAATGTAACAACAGCTTTTCTCAGTGAGCCATTGCAAAGGTTTTTAGCAAGGTATTTCAGTCTCTAAAGTACATAATAACATGAAAAGATTCAGTGTATCTAGAGAAATCCGTTTTCACTAAACACTAAACTATGCATAGCAGAAGTCAATAGCATGCAGTAATTCTGCCGACTTCTCTGAACTCAAGCTCGTCTGAAATGGATTGATGCCCTGTGGAAATGTGTATTGTGGTCTGACAGGTCAACCTTTCAGATTGTTTGTGGAAATAATGGTGTCATGTTCTATGGACAACAGAGGAAAAGGACCATCCAGATTACTACTAGTACCGTGTTCGAAAGCCAGGGTGTACATATTCATTAAAGTGTACACATTCGTTAATGTGTTTGTATTATTTGTTCTTATTATGTTCTTGAGCATAGGAAAAAAGCTATATGAATAAAATAATGATGAAACACAGCATTGTACCTTGTAAGTTTGTAGTTTGTAAGTTGCTGAAGTGTGTGTGTGTAATCATGCCCCTTGTCCTGCTGCAGGTCCGTGCCAAGGTGAGGGAAATCGAGGAGCAGATCAAGGAGAGGGGGCAGGCAGTGGAATTTCGCTGGTCGTTTGACAAGTGTCAGGAAACAACAGCTGGTAAGTTCACCAGGGGTGCTTGCGTTGGCTCAGCAACAGTGCAAGAGAGGAGCTCTGGAACAGCTCGGCTGCTTTTAATTGTGTGTGCGTTTCTTTGGGGTTTTTTTTGGGGTTTTTTTTTTTCCTCCCCAGCTCTTGTGTTCCCGAGCTCTGATGAAGGGGCTTGCTCTGTAACAGATCAGTGATTGCACTAATTAAAGTAATGAAAGCTGAATATATTAGCCAGGGTCTTGAGCTACTGGATGCAACATGGCTTTCATTTAGTATCTGTTTAGAAACAGGAGCTCTTCTTTGTCTGTGTTTTGCAGGTTTCACCATTGGCCGTGTCCTGCACACGTTGGAGGTTCTGGACAACCACAGCTTTGAGAAGTCGGACTTCAGCAACTCTCTGGATTCCTTGTACAATCGAATCTTTGGGTCAGGCCAGAGTAAAGATGGACATGAGGTAAATAGATCTTTCTGCTTTAAGACAATTCTGAAATGGTGTAATTTGCTAAAGTCTGATATGAGCTTGAAAGCCAGAAATCTCGTTCGGTTGACAGATTAGTAGTGATTATGGACAGACATTAACATTGATAGAAACGAATGCCAACCTATGTTTTCTGGGTACGTCCTAACCTATGTGTCTGTGGTTTGTGACAGATGAGTCCAGACGATGATGCAGTGGTTACTCTGCTGTGCGAATGGGCTGTGTGCTGTAAACGCTCGGGCAGACACAGAGCCATGGTGGTGGCTAAACTGCTGGAAAAGAGACAGACAGAGATTGAGGCAGAGGTGAGATGTGCACTGTCATTGATTTCTTAAAGGTTTCTTTTTTTGTCAGTAAAAAAATTATCTATTTAACGTCAATCTGTTTTGTGAATTAGCTGCTAGTTATTACCTGTATTTTGCTCATGGGATTTGTGTGTATTTACACAGAGGTGTGGGGAGTCTGAGGTGGTGGATGAGAAGGGCTCAGTGTCCTCTGGCTCTCTCTCAGCTGCCACCGTGCCGGTCTTTCAGGACGTCCTGTTGCAGTTCCTGGACACGCAGGCCCCTGTGCTCAGTGAGTTAAAAAACTTGATAAAAACCAGACAGCACGGGGAAAAAAACTGGATCACGGTGCACTGTGTGTACACGGGCTCAGTGCTAGAACATTCAATCATGAGTGGGGCTTTCAAAAGCAACAGAAGAGATGGGGCTAAGAAACATTTGGGACAGCAGCTCACCCATCGCAAGTATACTCCTTTAGGACATCTGTCTGCTGATATATGCTCTTCCAACATACAGCTTGTTTCTAAATTACAGCTAATACAAAGTGATGCATAAAAGCCCTCTTAGATTGATAGTGTTTCCTCTATAAAAGCATGTGAAAAGCAGAGTGGGTATAGTGGAGCATTGTCCCCCTAAATGACCCACTGACCTGTAGATCCACCTCGTAGGCCTACCTCCTGCTTGGATTATATATCAACATGTGCAGTTTGTCTTTGAGTGAGTAATCATAATTATAGAATAGGACAGAAACACTGTAAATAATTATTTATCATGATTGAGCAGACCAGCCTTCATTTTATTATTACAATTATTTATTATTATTATTATTATTGTATATTTTTGTGTGTCATTTGGTGTTTACTATGCTAGAGCTTTATCACCTGATTTCTGTCTTTGTATAGAACTTGTTTCAGAAGGTTTAGAAAGCTACTACAGTAGTATGAATTGACCGTTACATCTATCTAGTGATCTTTTTGATCCTTCTATCTCCCTTTCTGTCCCTGCAGCGGAGCCTGGTAATGAAACTGAGCGTGTAGAGTTCTCAAACTTGGTGCTGCTTTTCTGTGAGCTCATCCGCCATGATGTGTTCTCCCACAACATCTACATGTGTACGCTCATCTCCCGTGGTGACCTGGCCTCCGACTCCCACCTACCACGGCCCCGCTCCCCGAGCGATGAACCTTCCGATGAATCGGAGCGCAAAGAGCAGGACGCAGGAAGCAGCGTCAAAATGGAGGCATGTAACATTTCTACAGTTATGTATATGTGCTGAATGGGATATATGAGCTCTAGTTCGTGAAGTTTATGTCTTCTGTGCCTATATCTTTTAGGACACTGGTCTGTCTGAGCCTATGGAAATAGATCACAATTCCAGCGCCAATTTTGATGAGGTAGGAGTGGTCACCATACCTGACACATGTGATTAATAATGTGTATCAAGCTTTCCTAACGAATGATTGTAATTATCTGTGGGTAGGTGATATGACAGCATTGCATATGCCTTAATTAGCATACAGCTCCATGCCTGCCAAAGTAAGCATAATCATTTGTCTATTTCTAGCAGATGTTCTCCCCCCCTATGCACTGTGAGGCGAAGGGAAGCCCCTCCCCAGAGAAGGCTGCCCCGGAGCAGGATGGTAAAAGCACTGTCAAGGAGAAGAGCATGGACCCGGCCTTCCCACAGGTTTACGAGCAGCCCCGCCACATACAGTACGCCACCCACTTCCCCATTCCTCAGGTAAGTCCACTGGTCTGATTTGTATGTGTACATCTTGTAGTGTGATTAACATTAATAAGTGATTCATAGGAATGCACGGTGCATTGGCAGCTGGTGTATTATTCACTGTATTATTCACGCTTTTAAATTACTGGCTCTAATTGATAGTATAGTGAATTAACACCATCAGCCCCACACTTGGAATGTCAAAGATATCCCGTTCGAGCTGAACACCACTGCAGCACCAAGTGTCTTAGGGGGTCGGGATCAATCCTACATTTCACCACTATTGTAACCCACTCTGGATGGAAGTGTCTGCTAAATCTCCATGGCTGATGTAGCTTTGTTCATTAACTGCAGAAACTGTAAAATTGTCCATAATTGATATTGTTATCAACCCCAACAAGGTGGTAATGAAGAGGTCATGGTAGTTTGAGCATGCTGCTGAGAGTTGCCCTGTAGAACCTGAAATAGTCATTTAAATTCGGAGGTGTGTGGGTGGTGTTTTTCTAATCATGTCGTATGTTCTTATGCATAAACATCACACCCACTGGTTTAAAAAGAAGGTCCTACTCGATGCTTGGATCTCAAAGGCAGAATCAACCTTTTGCTGATGAATATATGATGGCGATAATAGATAATTTACTCACATCCCCAAAAGACACGTCCTTCGCCAAGTTTTGACTTTGAGTTCTCTTTGAATACACGCCACCAGTCATCGTTCGTCAGGGAAGGGGTCTGAAGCATGTCCCACGCTGCAAAATGTTCTTACACATGTTGCATGCAATTATACATTTCCACCAGACAGGTCTTTAAAGTCCCAAAACTTGCATAGTGCAGTGTTGTGTTTTTTGCCCCAAAATTCCATATTGCTGAATCCCTAGGTGTGTAGGTGGGTGTTTGTGTGCTGTGTTATAGTCTTTGCTGATAAAGCAGTCTGACTTGCAGGAGGAGAGTGCCAGCCACGAGTGTAATCAGCGGCAGGTGGTTTTGTATGGAGTCGGCAAGCAGCGAGACGAAGCTCGGCACGCCATCAAGAAGATCACCAAAGACATCCTGAAAGTGCTCAACCGCAAAAGCACAGCCGAGACTGGTATTGAGCCTGCAACACACACACATGCGCGCGCGCGCGCGCGCGCGCGCACACACCTTTGTAAATCAGCAATATCACAGATGGTGCTGTCTCTAGGTGGGGGTGTTGGTTGGTGCATGCAAATACATGTGGGTCCTGCAGTGTACAATTGCATAAGAGCGACACATTGGTTGGAGGTCTATGTTGATGATAAACTACATGTGGCTGACAGGTTGTTTAAGACCATTCAGAATTTGTTTTGTAATAACTGGGCTGCTTACTGTATGTAAACAAGTCTTGCTGCGTTTCCCCTGTTACTGGCAGAACACTAAATGGCGTTAGCCCTGCAGTGTATGTTGGTTCTCTGAGTTTTCTCTTTAGGGCTGCAAGATAGATGTGGTTACTTCATAAAGACTGTATATTTGCATATTGTGGCCTTTTAAGTTGGCTTTTGTAATACAGTATGTTGTCCCTCAAGTCTGTGCTAGAATGTAGGTAACATTCAGTATTGCAGAACTGAGCTCATTTTTGTCTTTCTGGCTTTTTTGAACGTTAGTGAAGATGGGGGTGTGAAAGAGATTTGAGTATTTGAAGGGAAGACAGAAGGATTTTGGAAAAAACTGTTTTGAGTATAATGTATTATGTTATGACATGAAACTGGAAACTTCCTGCTAGATGTTTTTTGTTTGTTTGTTTCCGAAATTTATTTAGTTATATTTGTACATAATCTTTACACATGCAAAAGCAGCAGATGTGAGAAACAGATTTCTGTATGAGAGCTAAGGCCCCCCCAAACAGTTTTGAAATTGTTGCTGGAAATGTAGTAGAAACCTTCTCATGCTCATTCACGGTATGTTTATTTCTCTCATATTCCTTCTCTCTCTCTCTCTCTCTCTCTCTCTCTCTCTCTCTCTCTCTCTCTCTCTCTCTC
>CM067474.1:59133775-59147699 GCA_034552555.1 Semaprochilodus insignis
CGCTCGCTCGTCTTCTCTCTCTCTCCTAATAACCAAACATTGCCGTGCACTTCTAACCCACAGCTGCCGTCATTGAATATGCATACCTGTGGGCCCATTTCCATGCTAATAGCCGTCATTTGCTCATTATCTCCCCGCTAAGCGCCTGACCCCAGCCAGAGAGAGCAACCCAGCTCTAGCTTTAACTTTTAATGGGGTTGTAATTGAACAACCTATTATTTTACACAGGCTAGATTTAGATGTGCCACTGCCCGTGCTTTAACCAGGGCAGGCTGTCGTCATTACCATTTTAAGCATGCACACGGTGTGCTGCACTGTATGACGTCTTCTTCACTAACTCGCTAGTCATTTTTAATGCCGAAAAAGCCATTAAGGAAGCTCATAACCTTCAGAGCCTGCCTAATGACTCCAGGCCAGGAGCTCTATTTGAGGCAGATCACAGTTAGACTGTTTGATCTCATTCGTATACTCAGAGACTCCAGTGCCGACCGACGACTCGAAAAACGGCTTGAATGTTTTTCTTTTTTTGTGTGTGTTCCCAGGAGGCGAAGAAGGGCAGAAAAGGAAGAGGAGTAAACCTGAGGCCTTCCCCACTGCCGAGGACATTTTCTCCAAATTCCAGCACCTCTCCCACTTTGACCAACACCAGGTCACCTCTCAGGTTAGACTCTTGTAGTGCAGGGGGTTCCTTAGTTAGTGTCTGACCTAGAGCGATTATTTCTCACAGGTAACAAAAACAAATAAAATATGATATTGGGCTTGAATAGCAATACAGGAATGTTTATTACTAACTAGTGGGTGTGTCTTTCTGTCACTTGCAGGTGTCCAGGAATGTTCTGGAACAGATCACCAGCTTTGCCTTAGGGATGTCCTATCACCTGCCCTTAGTACAGCACATCCAGTTCATCTTTGACCTCATGGAATACTCCCTCAACATAAGTGGCCTCATTGACTTCGCCATTCAGGTACGAGACAGTTAGCGATCTGCCTGTTATTCTCCTTTTATCATTAACCCAAAATGTCCTGTAATGCATTCTGTGTGGAGATTTGTACATTTGCCCATTTGGTTGAATCGCTTATCCAGACAGTAAATGGCAGTTCATAGAAAGACAGCAAATTCTTCTACAACGTAAAATGCAAGTCTTTCCGATGGGATTCATTATTTAATCATTATTTTTTTTTTTTTGTTGTAGCTGCTTAACGAGCTGACTCTGGTGGAGGCTGAGCTTCTGCTGAAATCTTCTAGTCTGGTGGGCAGCTACACCACAAGCCTGTGCCTGTGCATCGTGGCTGTGCTCCGCCGCTACCACTCCTGCCTCATCCTGAACCCTGACCAAACCGCGCAGGTCTTCGATGGGTATGGCCCCCTGAAACTGACACATCAAGTTTGACACGCATATGAAGTCATTTTATTTTCTTTAGCCCAAAGGACTACTTTGACATAATAATGAAGCTAAAAGCCACCATTTAACTTGTCTGTAGTTGGATAATGCAAATTGGTGGTTTCTTTTAAGCATGTACGTCACATTAACAGTTCCGGTCCTGATATCCCTTTAAGCCTGAGTATGTTAACCAGTCTGTGTATAAGATATGTAAAAATATTCTGGGTTTTGTCTGGCAGGCTGCGGATCGTGGTGAAGTCAGGCGTGAACCCCGCAGACTGTTCTTCAGCTGAGCGCTGTATCTTGGCCTACCTGTATGACCTCTATACCTCCTGCAGTCACCTGAAGAGCAAGTTTGGAGAGATCTTCAGGTGAAGCCTACTTTACTTTTTTTGCACGTCTCTCACAGCAGACTTGCCTTGTTTATTTGTTTGTGTGAATATTAAGTTTTCTGTTTTGTTATTCCCCTAAGTGAGTTCTGCTCCAAGGTGAAAAATTCCATCTATTGGAACATTGACCCGTCGGACTCCAACATGCTGTGGGACCAGGTGTTCATGATCGATGCCATAGCAAACCCTTCAGCCCACAACCTCAACCACTCCATGGTTGGCAAGATCCTTAATGACAGCCCAGCCAACCGCTACAGCTTTGTGTGTAACGTGCTGATGGATGTGTGTGTGGACCACCGTGACCCTGAGAGGTCAGTAGGGCCAATATTCAATAATTTCATAATTGAAATGCTCAACAAGCCATTCTTGTAACCATCAGTTTCACAACAGTTATAAATCTGCACACTTCTGTAGGCAAAGATTAGTTTATCAAGCAGAATGCACCAGTAGCACACGGTTGTCAATTCTGCACACCGGACCCTTTGTTGCTTGTGAGACTAACAGTTTAACTGTTTTGACATCAATCTCAACTCCAGGTTTTGTTTCCCACTGCTCTAGGTTGCTAGCTAGTATGTTCTCAGTTGCATTTATTATTGACAATAAAAGAGACTGCTTGCTAGGTCATGCTGCAGTGTAAAGCAGATTTGAGTGATTTAAAAACCTTCTTTGCTCCCCATTCACTGGCAAACGTTGTCCTCAGGGCTGACCTTTTGGTCCACCTTTTGTTCTGTTCCAAGTCTCAACATGCTGCAGTTGAGTGACCAAGGGCTATAGAATGGGCACAGTGTCCAGAGATCTTCAGCTCACTTATGTACATCCAAAATCTGCACTATCTGAACTTACTTCATTTGTTTGTTCTTTTTCTCTGTTGGAGCTGTGGGTTTGTCTGTCATCACATGTTTTGTTATGGATTTTAGGTAACTCCACAATCCAGTTTATCCTTTCTTGTAGTTCACAGCAAGTTTGCATAATTCCCTTTAGCAGCCCAGGTGAATGTCCAAATTAGACAGCCCTGCGGACTTTGTCTACAATGGAGAAGAGCGGTGATTTAGATTGGGCAGAAAACTACATACCTGTGTAACTTAAGAAGAACATAGGCTTGCTAAAATGTTCCTACTGAATTTCACTACCAGTTTATTTGTTCTGCTAACAGTGTATGTTTGCTTCCTTTGACAGGGTTAACGATATCGGCATCCTGTGTGCTGAGCTGACAGCGTACTGCCGTTCTCTAAGTGCAGAGTGGCTGGGTGTGCTAAAGGCCCTCTGCTGCTCCTCCAACAACGGCAACTGTGGATTCAATGACTTGCTTTGCAATGTTGATGTGAGTACAAATGAAAAATGTTCTGCTCTAGTACCTTCCGTGTTTATAAAAATGATTTTTGAACAGTGACTGACATCCAAATGCTGATATTACAGTGTAAAATAAAAGCTTGTCCTACTGAGGTGGAGGAAAATGGCATACATAGTGAGAATTTGTAAAAGTGAAAAATGAAACCTGCAGCTGATTTGATGCTTTAAACCGAAGCTTTTCCTGTGCAGATGCCTGTAGAAAGTGGGATTACTTTTCCCTGTAGTTTGTAGATCATCTCTTTTAAACGTACATATTGTATGTGTCTTTGTGGGTGAGGTTGCAGGCCTGCATGTGTGTTTTAACTTGCTGCTATAATTATTTCTTGCTTAGTAAAAGCTTTAGAAGTTCCTGAACTTTCTGAACACCTAAAATACAAAGTGTGATTAGAGGTGTGAGTTAGTGACAGGCATTATACCCTATGGAGGAGGTGTGTGCAGATTTCACACTCCTAGATTTGTGCTACTTCCATGCTTTAGATGTTGGAACTCTACAATGTGTGATCTGACAATTGGAGAGAGAAAGTAAAGAAACTTCTGCTATAATTTTAGAGATGCGTTCACACTCTATTCTTTTGCCCATTGTGCTGATTCAAGCAGAAACTCCGGTCCAAGAAGGTGACAGCCATGCATAGTGTTTCCCTCTTCTAACACTCATGAGGGCCTTGGCCATTAACTGATGAGTTAAATGAGTTGTGTTAAATGAGGTGGAATTCTAAGCCCTGTGACCCTGCGCTTTACACCCTGGATTATAGGTTTTAGTTGGCCTGTCAGGATAATTATAGGTGTGTGTTGATCGCCCACTCCTGTGCTCTTAGCTTTCAAGCCTCTAGCCCTATTTAAAATGGTCATTGCTGTTCAGATTGGTTTGCCTACAATGTAATTTCATGTCTCTTTCTTCTCTAGGTGAGCGACCTATCGTTCCATGACTCACTGGCTACATTTGTTGCCATCCTCATAGCTCGACAGTGTCTACTGCTAGAGGATCTGGTGCGCTGCGTGGCTATTCCATCCCTCCTCAATGCTGGTACAGTATTGACTTTCCATAGAGTACAGATTAATATGCTAAAGAGACAGTTTAGTAGAACAGGGGTGTCTAATCCTGTCCTCAAAGAGACGGAGTGATGGTAGGTTTTCATTAGAGAAGCTGGAGCACACCTGATTCCACTTGTTTAATCATCCAGTTGTTTTAATCTTCAGACATCTGATCATGTGCACTTTTGGTTTAATTCTGAATATGAATATATATATATATATATATATATATATGGAAAATACTATTGTTTCATATTGAATGGGAGACGCCCTCTTTGGCTTGCAGTCGGAAGAGGGCCCCCTTTGCCTCGCAGTTTGGCTTTTATGTTGTTGTTCGTTAAGTACAATCTGTACATGAACCGCATGTTAATGTGAGATGTAAAGCCTTCAAGAAACTGGTCATGTGTGACCCCACAGCCACACTGTGCCTTTTCAGATCAGATTGAGCATCCCTGTTCAGTAGACAAGTTGCAAAAACTGTAGGGTTTTTTCATTTTTCTAAGCCTTATTTTGGGTTCCTAATAAACACGTCCGGTCGGGATGCTGAGAACATCACCTTGTGTTTACCGGGATTTTGACGCCATCTATGAACTCATGCATGCCAGTACAATGCCATATAATTCCAAAAGTACCTGTGAATGACTCACCAATGAAAGTATCCTGTTAATGTCCCTGGTTTGAGTGTGAAAATGGCCAGAGGGTTACATAGTATCTGTGAAATAAATACGTGATGTTCCACTGCAACAGGCACATCAGGTTTGAGGACCTGTAGTAGGCTGCGTACTGCTTTCACTCATGACTGTTTCTCAGTATACTTCTGAGAATTCAGAGAGTCACTGTGAGCTGCATGTTTGATGTCTGTCCACACAACAACTCTCTGTAGTGCAGCCAGAGAACTGTTGCCACCTTAAATACACACGCAGACACACACATTCCATCTGCCTCTCTCGGTTACAAATATGCCCACTGAGTCTTGGTCTGCCTCTGGGTGTCAGTTATGTGCCACATTCCTCTTTGATAACGCTTTTCACACGGTGGTTATGAAAGTGCCACATCAGTCCTACGCTTCAAAGAGCCACTTCAAAAAAGGTTTCACTAGAACCTCTGACTGCAACTGACTACAGAGTTTGTGAGTAGGAGCCAGTAAGCCTGTTGACAGTATTCTGGAACAATTCTCCCACTTGGTGTGTACACTAGAGACACAATAGTGAACTCTGAAGTATTGCATCGTTGTATTATATATGGACATTATATCAGACCACATCTATGTGTGTAAACTTAATTCTGTACAGGTTGCAGTTTTATAAGGCCTAAGAGGCTTTCTTGTAAGTGAAGTTTGGATTTCTGAGTGTATGTTTTGTCTGTTTGTGTCATGCAGCCTGTAGTGAGCAAGACTCTGAGCCGGGAGCCAGACTCACCTGTAGAATCCTGCTGCATCTATTCAGAACACCTCAGAGAAACCCCTGTCCGCAGGATGGCAAGTCAGGTAACAATAGCAGTAATGCAATTGTGGCGTTGGCTCTTGTTGACGTGCAAATATGTGTGTTTAAACTGACCCTGTTCTAAAGGTCCAGTGACTTGGATTTCTGATGCATTCTTTAGATAAAGCTACAGTGGGCATCAGGTCGTCATGTGATCGCCATCTGCTGGCTGCATCCCAGAACAGTATTGTGGTGGGTGCAGTCTTCGCTGTCCTGAAGGCTGTCTTCATGCTGGGTGAGGCATCAAGATTTTTAAAAATTTCTTGAGTCTGGTGTCAAACAAGTAATGAGCCATGATGGCTGAGATTAGTTCCCACTGCTTTTAACCATTTAGAAACTGCTGTCATGCCAGCAAGATGAAATGCCATGTTATCTTTAAAGCATCCCTGCTGCTCAGTAGTGTGAGCTAGAGAGATAAATAGTTTTTCAGTTGAAACTAGAGGAAAAAGCTACACGAAGGAAATCTGTTGCTGTAGACCGTTCGCTTCCTTTATAAACCAGAAGTGCAGATAAATTGACAGAAACTGCCAGGAGAACTTTCAGATGTGGAAGCAGTGTTCTATAAAAACGCAGAGGGACAATGCTCAGAAAACGGTTCAAGTTTCATAATTACGAAAAATTTACATTTCAAATGACTTTGTGCGGTTTGTGTTAGTGTTTTCATTCTGTGTCAGCTTTCCAAAAAAACCTGCAAAAAGCATGTTCTTGTTTAGACATGTTCACTGAATTACTTTTTTTCTTAGCTCAATCTGAAGATATTGAATACTTCAAAATTCCCTCAAAGAAAATGACCCTGCAAAATGCAAAATAATGCAAAGTCGGAGTCTCTGTGTCTGCCTTAAGGGGTTAATATACTTAATAGAATGAATGGGTGGTTTTGGCATTGGACGTAGCAAGGAAGGAGCAATATGTGTGATGAAGCAATCAAAATTTTTAAAAGATTCCACAATTTCTGCTCCGGGCAAGAAACCCTATGGCAAAAATAGAAGCAAAACAAACAAGAGTTTCTAGAGCTCTTTTGGACGTTAAGGGGTTAAGTTTGATGCTGAACTCCCAGCGATTTTTCAGACTGGTAAGTAAACAGGGAAAGGAGTGAAGAAGGAGGAGAAGTACGATTTGGACAGATTAGACAGCGTCATCGTACTTATTGCTTCTTTACGGTTTTGGAAAGCTGGGAGCGTGTTGGTATTTGAACAGTGCATCTGTGTCTGTCCTCATGCGTCTGCATAACTGTTCTAGGTGATGCTGAGCTAAAAGGCTCGGGCTTCTCCCACCCTGCTGGGCTGGACGACATTGGAGATGACGACATGGGCTCCAAAAAATCGGGAGGCCGTAACGTCTCCATAGAAACAGCCAGCCTAGACGTTTATGCCAAGTATGTGCTGAAAAGCATCTGCCAGCAGGTGAGAGTCCTGAAGAGGGCATCTCTTAACCATGTTTTAGTCGGTCGTCTGTGCTTTAGATGTAGATGAGTTTTGTGTGGTTAAAGTGTTAGTGTAACTCATAACATCATTCTGACCAAGAATGACAGTCTCTATTAGAAAGAAGGCTATGTGAATGTAGTATGTCTCTGGTGACCTCGCAGCTCTGAAACAGCTTTCCTAAGCAGAAATAGAATTCAAAGCATCTGGCCAAAAGGCTGGCTTTAGCGGTCCTTTAAGACAGAAGTCTGGTGAAACGTATAGGCCTATTTTCTTATGCTTATACTAAGGATTCCAACTCTACTATTAATATTTAATCCATAAGATTTCATAACACGATATCTGGTTAACTGCAGTCAGGGAAATGAGCAAAATTACTATAGACCTTCGCTTACCTTTAAGCTATTCAACAATAAAAGCTAAATCTCAGGCAGGAACTTCTTTATTTTGGAGTAGCAAATTATCAAATATTTGTTTATTGTTCTGTGGAAAAGCATAATGTTTAGGCAAAATGACAGTATCTGTGTTTTTATTCATATTTTGGTAGCATGGTTTACATTAAGTATCAACTAACATGAGGTAATCAAGCAATGCATTAGTTAACATGAAGTAATACATCAACAGCTGTTACAATGCTAAATTAATGTTAAATGAACATATACAAACACTTAAGTAAACATGTAACAACAAATGTTTACATGTTAAGTAGACCTGTAACAGTTGTTACATGTTTACGTAACATTAGTTAACCGCTGTTAATGTATTACTTCATGTTAACTAATACATTGCTTCATGTTAGTTAGTCAATAATTGCTGCCCGTATTTCTAAATGGTGGTCCTACAAAAATAAGTTGTATTTTTTCCTAATGCAGGCATCCAGGCAATCCCAGTTTCTGTACTTTCTCAATGTTTATGAGTCACTTGGAAATATTATTGGATGTCATAATATCATATCTGTCTTTTAGTACAGTGGTTCACAACATTACGACACGGATATACTTGTTATTTATCTGCTGTGGATCAGGGCAGGGTTACTCAAAGACCTGGATGGGAAGCCACTGCCGTCGTACAAATGCATAGAAAAACTGGAACATCACGCCCCCATTGTCTCATTCTCTTTTCCTTGCGCCCTCAATCACTTTTTCAGGAGTGGGTTGGGGAGCGCTGCCTGAAGTCCCTCTCAGAAGACAGCAGTGCGCTCCAGGACCCAGTACTGGTGAACATTCAGGCACAGAGGTTGCTGCAGCTCATCTGCTACCCTCACAGACAGCTGGACAGTGAGGAGGGAGACAACCCACAGAGACAGCGCATCAAACGCATCCTTCAGGTCAAATGAGTTTACACGCACGGTTCCCCACAGATCCCCGTTAGATTTTTTGTTGTTGTTGTTGTTGTTGTTGTTGTTGTTGTTGTTGTTGTTGTTTTTTGTGTTTTTTGTTGTTTTTTTGCTCTTGTTTGAAGTCTGTTCAGTTCAAAGATATCAAAACAAAACTACAGAAGTTTTAGAACATTTTAATCATAGCTTCAAAGGAGCGTGTCCTGGTGAGCACGCAGAAGCTACACAAACGTGACAAGTACGGCCAGGCCAGAGCAAATCTGTTTCCACAAGCAGTGTAGTCCTTACGTGGAGTAATTAAGTGCAGACCCACAGGGATGTATCGGTGTCCCAGTGTATGTAGCTGATACTCCGATCATCCAGCCATGCTCCATCCATCAGAAAAGTGAACTTGAATTGAACTCCATACTGCCAGGCCCAATAGACACAAAGGGGTCCTTTGGAGATCATTGCTGACAGGCTGCTCCCTGGGGGGCAGCACAGCGAGGTGGTCAAGGGTCTGTTTCTACTCTAACACAGCTGCTCTGCTGCCGTTCTGTCATACCTAGTGTCTGCCAGGGAGGTGGCTGTGTGTTCCAAAGCCTGTGTGATTTACATTAGCGCTGTCAAAGACGGAGTTCAAAAAATAGGCTCCACGCTAACGTGACAAATAAGGAGCGAAGGCTAGTTGTGCTCACTTAGCATCACAGAAAGTGAATCACGTCACTGTCGCCTCAGTAGTTAGGGCAGGTTGTTACTTTACAGTTGTTAGCCGTGCCATACATTGTAGTTGCATAGACAGTCCAAGAAATGTCAAGTTGTTCCTCAGATTTCAGTGTATTAATTTACTCTTTAAAAAAAACGGTCACTTGTTTTTTAATACTCCCCCTCCAAAAATGTGGTTCAGCTTAAACCTGTAACTGTTACAGGAAAAGTGAGCTTGGGGACTTCTCAAAACAAACACACAGCTGCTCTTTAGTTCCTCATGGTTTTGTCTACAGTCCTTTCATGCTGTGTCGGGTTTCTTTCTTGCAGAACATGGACCAGTGGACCATGAGACAGTCTTCTCTTGAGCTGCAGCTCATGATCAAGCAAAGCTCAAATAATGTAAGTCAGCCGATTGAGGTTAATGTGTCTTTGAGTTGGTGATGCTTTCAAGACCGGCAAGATGGTGTTTTTTTTTTTTTTTTTTATTTTTTTATTTTTTTTTTTTTCTCGGAAGTGCACAATCAGTATGTTTCCCATTAATGCTTCCTTTTACTGGGTGTCTGTCCATCATTGCTCACTTTTTAAATAGGCTGATTAGAGTATGTTTTGAATGTCCACAGGAGCTGTACTCTCTTTTGGAGAACATTGCCAAGGCAACCATCGAGGTTTTCCAGAAGTCTGCTGAAATGAACTCTAGTAACCCTTCCTGGAATGGCTCCGCCGCCTCCAGCAGCTCTGTCTCCAATAGCAACAACGCCAGCAAACTCAAACCAGTGCTCAGGTGGGTGACCCCAATCAGGGCTTAGCAAGAATCCCATCTACCAAAGGCATTTCTGGTCTTATTGAGTTTCCCTTTGACGGCGTGTTGATGGATCTTTTAAAGATGCTGTACGGATTGTGTGACCTTTTGTTGTGTTAAGAGAATAAAGAAAATATATCTTATCAGTCAGTGTCACAAAGGTTCTAGGTTCAAGAAACAGATATTCTGTTCTGGTTCAGTGGCACTGTCCAACATGGAGCTCATAGGAAGTGTTATATGTTTCTATGCAGTTCATCGGAGCGCTCGGGCGTGTGGTTGGTGGCCCCTCTGATCGCCAAGCTGCCTACATCTGTACAAGGGCACGTACTGAAAGCGGCAGGGGAGGAACTGGAGAAGGGACAACACCTGGGCTCCTCCTCCCGCAAGGAAAGAGATCGACAGAAGCAGAAGAGGTATACATACTGTTGTGTACTGTCTAGTGTAGTCATATGTGTTCTGACTCATTACTGATGCCTTTGATCTGAGATGATACATGAAATGAAGACAGCCCCTGTGTTTTTTGCCCATTCTGATTGCACCTGTATTGCACACAGTGTTGCGGGTAATCCCAGCTCCTCATTCTACCTCTTCTATTTTGTGGTCTGTTTTGCAGTATGTCCCTTTTGAGCCAGCAGCCTTTCTTGTCTCTGGTGTTGACATGCCTAAAAGGACAGGATGAGCAGAGAGAGGGCCTCCTTACCTCCCTCTACAGCCAAGTGCAGCAGGTATGAGAGACTTTCAGGACAATGTGCTGCAGAGAATTTACACCTCGTCATACAATAAAAGACTACCAAGGGCTTCTACTCCCTGTTCCCGTTGAGGTCTGCCTGTTAAATACAGATATGGATGCAGTCTTCTATCCATATTCTGCATTCATTTCATCCATATGTGTGCATATTTTCTGAAAGCTTACAAACACTACCAACCGTATCTCTGTGGACATGACTTGGTTAGCCATTTTAAACACCTATACATCGTTAAGGGTGCCTTGACAGCCCTCTCTTAAAGTTTCATTGTGAATGTTCTTTTCAACTGGGCATGATCACATGTCTCCACTTCCTGTTTCTGTCGATTCCAGCTGAAAGCTCTCTGCAGAGTATTGTAATTGCGATTTTATGACATTTCATAAAACTCTAAAGCAGTGGCGGCCCACTATAAAATATATGTAGCAAAAAATCTGTTGTCGTAACCCTGTGATGAACCTGTAAGTGTTTTAAAAAGTGCATGGTGGGTGTCGATGAGGAAATTTTACCCAAAACCTTTACTGTAGATCAGCAAAATTGTGTGTTCATCAATTTGTGGTGCCACATTTGAGAGATTTGTCTTTTGGAAGTACCAGGAAATACATGTTTGGGTTTAACTTGATGCTGAGACTGTATTTTTTTATTTATTTATTTATTTATTTATTTTTTGGGATAGATCGTCACTAACTGGCGTGAGGACCAGTACCAAGATGACTGCAAGGCCAAACAAATGATGCACGAGGCGCTGAAGTTGCGGCTTAATTTGGTGAGCATTTTTACCTTCCGTTTTTTTCACTTGTCACTGCAAGTTTAAACTTTGTCATGAAAAGTAATTTCTGTAATGACAGAAACCATTTTGGGATAATATCTAATTGAGTGTGAGTAGTCTTATGGCTGTAATTTAAATGAGGTATGACGTATTTCTGTAAAGTAAGGTCCACAAATGTGTGTGGGGTGTTATTTGTTTTGGGCCAAGTTTTTCATTTTTAATGTTTTCATGTTTTGAATTCACATCATACTGTTGCTAGATGCCAGTTATTTGCAGTTCATGGCATGCAAGCCTCTGCTTCTGATCAGTCTAATTCTTTAGTTTTATTTATTAGGTTAAATATGTTCTTTTAAACTGCAGTTGTGATATAAAAGTCCTATTAAGAGCTGCAGTGTGTGTGTGTGTGTGTGTGTGTGTGTGTGTGTGTGTGTGTGTGTGTGTGTGTGTGTGGTCTGTATCCTCTGGTCATTTACTTGCTGTCATGTGTTAGGTGGGTGGAATGTTTGATACGGTTCAGCGAAGCACACAGCAGACCACTGAGTGGGCAGTGCTTCTCCTTGACATCATCAGTAGCGGCACCGTGGACATGCAGTCTAACAAGTGAGTTTTTAGAAATTGTTTTTCTGTGCACTGTTTTTCTGAGGAAGAGCTTTAACGTTCCTGTTGTGCCTAAATAAACTGTAGTTACTAATGTCAATGAAGTAACCAATATCTAACACTCAAAGTCAGTAGCCTGTTATCGGACACTTCATTGTGTTGTGTTTAGGCTTATCTTCCATCTCAGCAAACACCTCACTCACACTCTTTTTCTGGCTTTCTCGCTCTCTCCTTCCCTCGCTCTCTTAGTGAGCTGTTCACCACAGTGCTGGACATGCTAAGTGTGCTTATCAATGGGACTCTGGCAGCAGACATGTCCAGTATCTCTCAGGGCAGCATGGAGGAGAATAAGAGAGCTTACATGAACCTAGTCAAGAAACTCAGGGTAAGACGGCATTAGTCATCATCATCAGTGATATACCAAATAATATCGCTATGTAGACATGCTAATGTGGCTGACTGTGCTGGAGAAATGACCAGCTAGAATAAGCTAAGTGTCGTACATTTCCTTTATTTACTTTTAGCCTTAGTGATGATGAGTGATGGTAACCTGCAATTCTGATGCACATTGTACATTGGAACACTTGTTTTATTACCGAGAAATTCTGGAAGGTTATGAAATGACGTATTATTGATTTAATTTCTGTTTTGCTCTGCAGAAAGAGTTGGGGGATCGTCAGTCTGAGAGTTTGGAGAAAGTGCGACAGTTACTGCCACTGCCCAAGCAGACTCGAGATGTCATTACCTGTGAACCCCAGGGATCACTTATAGACACCAAGGGCAACAAAATCGCTGGATTTGAGAAGGAGGTACTTGCCACCGTTAGCTTTGGTTTTACAGGCCATCGTTTTTAGTCAGGAGCATGAGTGATGGAAACTTGAAACCCATCTGACGTCTTCCATCTATGGTTTTTGCTACAGGGTCTGCAGGTTTCAACGAAGCAGAAGATCTCTCCATGGGATGTTTTTGAGGGCCTGAAGCACTCTGCTCCACTCTCCTGGGGCTGGTTTGGCACGGTTCGTGTGGACCGCAAGGTCACCCGCTTCGAAGAACAGCAGAGGCTTCTTCTTTACCACACCCACTTGAAGCCCAAACCACGTAGTTATTACCTAGAGCCCCTACCCCTACCTCCGGAGGAAGAGGAGCCTCCTACTCCTGTGCAACAAGAACCAGAGAAGAAGATGGCGGAGGCAGTGAAATCGGAGAAGAGTGTGCCCAGTGTGGCCCCAGATCCCAGCAAGAAGAAAAAGAAAAAGAAAACTCCATCTATAAGTAAAGCAGAGGTTAGACTGAGTCTTATTCCAGTTTTGATAGTGTTGCTTAGGGTTGGTTATTCAGATATAGATTACAAAATATAAAAATTATCTTTTCAGTAAAATATAACAGTCTGAATTTATTTTCAGTCTAACAGTCTATTGGGATCCAGGAATATCCTTAATCTGAAATATGAATTAGTAGCCCTTGTGTTTTGAATGTGCTTAGGCTAAAAGTTGTCGGCTCAGTAACTGATAATGTATTTATGTGGACTTTTCAGGACTATACTGCCCGTAACCCAGGGGTGATGCCCTATTCACAAAGCATGAACAATGAACTCATGAACATGGCCCAGTCCAACCACACTTACAGAACGGGCTACAACCAGCCACCTATTATCTACACCCAGAATCAACCCCTTCCTCCAGGTAAGAAGTGGATAGTCCGCAATATAGATGTTTCGGCCAGCTGCAGCCTCTTATGCGAGTAAATGGCATCTAGTATATGACACACTCTATTCACAAATAAATGACTCTTCTCTTAAAATTAATAGGACTAAAATGCCTGCCATGTGTTAGACTTGTCTTTAGTCAGCTTCTTTAGAGAACTTTTCACAGCTGAGGCTGAATGACTAAAGCAGTGGTCTTTAAACTGGTCCACAGGCCCCCCCCCCCCCCCCCCAGA
>CM067474.1:59147759-59205361 GCA_034552555.1 Semaprochilodus insignis
CCCCCCCCCCCCAGACAGTCCACATTATTGATCCACCCTTATGCATTGTAAGTTATAGCTAAAATGCAGACTGTCTGAAGCCCTGAAGATTAAGACCTCTGGACTAAAGGCTTTGCCCATTTCTGTAACACAATAATGCAATTATTGGTCGCTTTGCAGCTATTTTAATTTAGTTTATTACTTTCTTATTGATTCATGTACTGTTTTCCCCCTTATAATTGTGCATGCGAATTGCTATTGCATAATTATTATTATTTTATATTGAATGTTTTTGCCCCATATGTAAGTGTTGGCTCTCTGCATGCACTGAATGTGTTAACCACCTGCTCCCTTGTATGACGTTGTTATTTAGTGTTACAGCAGAAGATTTTTGTCAATGCAGACATCTATTCTGTACCACCTAGGCTTTGGTACTCTTATATTTATATTCACTTATATTAACTGTGCAATACTTTACATTCCACACACTAAGATGAACAGCCATGTTTATCTTTATCACTGTGACATGGCAGATGGTGATGAATGTGAGTTTAAGAGTTGATGATTAAATATATAGCACATAAGCGCCAAGATCACTGAGTTTGTAGCTTAATATTGTGCACAATACTTCATAACATTGATTTTGCATAAATCAGAATTTATCTAGCATCACAAATGATAATCATCATCATTAATGCTTCTGTAATAGGTGGTCCAGGACTGGAGCCCCCATACCGGCCTCGCATGCCTGTCAGTAAGATGATGCCCACACGACCCAACTACCCCGGCATAATGAACAACCTCCAAAGTGGAATAGGCATGATGGGCATGGACAATAAGCAGTACCCAGTGGGCTTCAAGTCACAGCCTACTATGACCCAGGGCCAGATCCTCCGCCAGCAGATCCAGGTCAGACTGGTGAGTCGGAGTATAGCCATTAAGAATCCAGTCCCAGAGAGACACCAGCTGAGAACTGGAGATGTCTTGATTAGCCATTCCTTGTCATGCCTTATTACTAGTTTTATGCACAGATGCATGAGCATCTCAGCTTAAGCATTTCAGCAGTTGGTTTTGGTAGTGGAGCTGCGTTTACATGCTTGCCGAGGAAAGAACGTTCTGAATGCTGAGAGCTGGAAAACCTTACGGTTTGTGTTTTCTGGTTTTCAGAATCAGAGTATGCTGGGACAACAAATAAGACCGATGGCACCTAATCAGCCGTACCCCTCGATGCCGACATCACAGGCAAGTCTTTCTGCATTTGCTTTCACTCGCATCTCTTAATTATACGTTCATGTAAGGTTCGGCCAGTTATGGCACTCTTGACTACAGGACCTCTCGTGGTTGTTACAGTTTATTGACAGTATGAAGTTTATTTCATTTTGATTGCGTTCAGATTTGTTCTTAAATAACCAGCATTTTTTTACATTGCAAGAACGGAGGAAATGTCAGCCACTTGAACTTTGGTGCCATGTTTTAAGAACATGTCTTGTTGATAATGTGGCATGTTTGTACCCAGGGTAAGATCTTGTAATGAACATTAAAAATGATTGTACATGCATGAAACTCAAGAGTGAATATCCATCATGTACATTTTGACAAACAGCACAGCATCGATTCATTGTAGTCATTCAGTCGGTCCACATATAAATATTAAATACTATATACAGTATATATATGGCAAATAGAAAGATACGGCTACCAACAAGTAAAAAGAATGCTACAGTTTGCGAGTGATAAAGTTGGTTTCTTATTTGAATATTCAAATTTCTTAATTTTTGTAATAAATTTGATTTCTTTTTTTTTTTTTTAATCACTCCCAATTAGTCCAGGACCTGATATTTTCCAGAGACTTTCATCAAACTGTTTTCCCAAATACAGATTACATGCAGAGTAGATAAAATACAGTGTCATTAAGATTTGCTGAGCCTTTTTCTGGCTAATATTGTCTGCAGGTATGGTTGTCTAAGTGTTCCTGAACAGTGTCTTTCAAGTCACAACAGTAATATTCAGAAACCGTTGAACAGAAGTGCCATTGTATAAGGTCATCTTTGTAAACAGCTGCTTATTTTTGATATCCTCCTTTCAGAACATTTCACAGGGTTACACCAGCTATGGTTCTCACATGGGAATGCAGCCGCACCCTTCTCAAACAGGAGGAATAGTTCCTCCCTCGTACGGTAACCAAGGCTTTCAGGGAGCCCATCCTGGTACAAACCCCGGGGTGGTGGACCCTCTGAGGCAGATGCAGCAAAGGCCCAGCGGATACGTCCACCAGCAAGCTCCTGGTGCTTACACACACGTCATGCAAAACGCACAGAGGTTAGTGCACAGTGATAACGCATTCACAAACATGTCCTCATACATGTGCTCCTGCGGTTCCACTCAAATGTTTTACATACTCACTCAGTGATCTCTTGCTCATTTTAAAGGCACTGCACAACAGATGCACCACACTGTTTGACTGTTGTTTTAAACGAAGGTGCACATTCTGCTGGCACCAGCACACCACTCCCCACTTAGCACTTATTACTGCATTGAAGGTTATATGGAGAAAAGCAGCCATCTGTAATCTTGAAGATAAACAGACAAATGCTAATGGTTAGCGATACTAGCGTAGTCTTTTTGCTCAATGTCCTGTAGCTTGAAAGCAAATACTTTGTGAAAAGCTTATGATGAAATTTTTATGTTCTTGCAGTGTGTCCAAACTGCACTGGCCTTGGCTTGCATGTTTCTTAATCTTGAATCGCAGCTTCACTATTTTCATAATTGGAACTTTTTCCAACATTGCTCAGGTTTACCCACCAGTCCATGCAGCAGACACCCATAATGCACAGCCTGGGGCAGGGTCACATGGGGGCACAGGGGGTTCACCCTGGCATGCGACCTAACCAGATGCTGGACCAGCAACAGCAGCAACAGCAGGCACAGCAGCAGCAGTTTTTGAGGCAGCAGGCTCTCCGGGTACGTAGACAGCGTCCCTCACTCTTCATAATTATTCAAGTTGCACCTTTATTCATCATTTGCACGACATGTCAGCACATTCATGCATTGAAATAAGGTAAGGTAGGTTATAACTTTACAGCAGAGTAACACCGGTATACATACTAAATACGCTAAATAACCAGAAATCTAGTAAATATACACAAAATACACAGAGACAGGAGGATCATATGTAAGGAACTTTCTATGTACAAATATATTAGACCAGTGTAATCTAAGAGAGAGAACAATGAAGTGACTCATTGATATTGTCTATAACTGTGATATGATTTAATATAACAATATTAACAAGGTTATTACAGAGTGAAATTATATTAGAGAAGAACTAACAGCATAACAGCTGTAAAGTACCCTTATTTAGTGCCCTGCATGGGCATTTACTGATACAGTGATGGGCTTTGACTGTTGATTAAGCTAAGTTGACCATTTAAAATGAATATTATCTAGCAATTATCTAGCAATTTGACCAGCAATTTATTACTTTGTTTTTTTGCGTTGAGATGGTGACCAAGTTTACAAAGGAATTATATTCAAATGTTTGGCAGGACATAATGTATTGTCAATTCAGACTCTAATGCAACCAAATGCTAGCGAAGCATTTGCAAAAAAGCACCATGCACGGTTGTGAGGATTTGAGGTGAAAGAAATACACAAACACAGTCATGAGATTCTTTGCAAAGTGGTTACCACAGTACAGCAGCTTCTACTATGTAGAAGTTCAGCATCAGCGTGACTGCAGGAAACTATGCAGTGCCACCATTTATCCAAATTATGTTTGAAATACAGATTATAAAAATTTGTAGTATGTATTACTCATGTGTTTATAATTTGATGGTTGTTGTTGTTCTTTTGTACATGCCCAGAGGCTACAGTTGAAAAATAGCCTAATTAGCTAAAACGGCATTTACAGAATTGTTTGTTGATGTTAATTGTCTCTGTACTATCTGCACCTTACAATATGAATTGCAATAAATATTAACAAAAAAACCTTAAAATTCTACCTTTTAACTTTAAAATAAAATCATATTTTATATGCACTCATTGTTAAAAAAAATTGTTGCACCCAGAAGGAAGTGTGGGATTGCAGTGCTATTGGGAAGGGAGATGAAGGTTACCAGGAACAATAAATGATGATACATTTAGACTGATATGATCAATACACATCATATTGAGCTACACATACAGAAATAGTGTCACAGTATGCCATCAGGCCAAGATAAATTTGTGACTCATCACTGAAGATGATCCGCTGCCATTCTTAGTCACTCCATGACAGTCTGGCATGATACCGTTGCCGTCTTTGGCGGCGCTGACATGGTGTTAAGGGTAGTAGTTGTAACGGTCTGTGTCCATGTGGTCCTGCGTGGTGTAGCCGTCTGCCAATGGTGCTGGCACTAACAGGATGGAGGGCATCACTGCTCACTGAATGTCTGCAGTCGTGGCTGTTGGGACTCTCTGCACACGTCAGACAATTTGATGCTTCTCCCTCTCCATAGTTCGTGTAGGTCTCCCATATCCTTCATGTCGCAGGGGCATGCCATCCATTGCCGCCAACAGTGTGCTATGGTAATATCCACACGACCGGTAGGGTGCGCAATACGCCGATAAGGCCATCCTGCTTCCTGGAGCCCTACAGTGCGACCCGTCTTCAACACTTACAACTGATCAATTGCTTTTGAATTCTTCTCTGAGGCATACTTCTCTTGCAAAGGATGGTACCAGCACAGCAGCAAAAGTCAGAATGGAAAGCACAAGCAACAGGACGTCCTTGGTTGTGTCACATGCGCACCCGAGCATGAAACTTGAATCATTTGCATGTCTCAAGCTGTCAAACCTACCCACCAAGTTTCATTACTGTCGGTTGATTCTTTCTGGGTGCAGCTATTTCTTTAATGTTGAGTGTATGCGTAATATTGGAGTCTATTTTGTTTTCTCTGAATGTTATCAAGAATATCCTGCTACATGAAACAGACATTTTGAAATATGAATAACCATCACTAGTTGTGCAATTTAAGATGTTACAATGTATTGTTTCAGCTTTATTTTGCATTAAGCCCTAGAGACGATCTAAAGTGTGCATTTGTCTTAGTCATGATTTGTGGGTGTGTTTTTTTTTTTTTTAATGTCATTTTAATTACCTTTTAATTTTTAATTTCGTTATCAATAGCAGCAAGCCCAACAGCAGCAGGTCCAGCAGCAGCAGGTTCCCTCCCAACAGGTGCAGCAGCCTCAACAGGTGCCACCTCAGCAGGTGCAACAGCAGCAGGTCCAGCAGCAGCAGGTGGGGGCTGCCCAGCCTCCTGCTCAGGCCCAGACTCAGGCCTTAGGCATGCAGCCCATGGTAAGCTCTCAAGAAGGGCTCAAGTATGGATGGCAGCGTTTAGTGTGTTTTATTTGAACTCAGCATTTCAGAGTCAGTGATGATCAAATTAAGACTGCCAGGGTTTTTCTGGTTTGTATTAGTGACAAGCGTGTGTGTTTCAGTTCCCTCGACAGGGACAGGGCATGCAGCAGACCCAGCAGCAGCAGCAGACTGCAGCGCTGGTCAGACAGCTCCAACAGCAACTCTCAAGTAAGCACACGAATTCAGCCGCCTATAGGTTCAGCTTTTGTTGAGCTGTAGTTGCAGTTCTCTGATTCCTAGTCGTTTATAAACCCTATGCTTATCTGTAGCTCCTTAGAAGAGCTTCTAACAAGGGAATAATGTCTTCTCTGCAGGCACGCAACCCGGACAGAACCCCACCTCGTATTACTAATAGACTGAGACCTGTGCAGCCATGAGAAGTGGATGTGGCCCTTCTGAAATAGACTGTGATGCCTAGAAGAATGATGGAGTAGAAAGTCTTTGGGCCTAGAAGATTCCTAGATGGTCATCGATAATCTGGCCACAGTGCTGTTTCTGTACTAGAACTAAACCCACTCTCTAAGACGTGCAATTCCGAAATCCTGTGCAGGATTGTGCTGTGAGCTAGTCATCATGGAGAGTAATGATGGAAGACTATGTAAAAAGAAAAAAGTACATGAAATTATAAGAATAATGCAATTTTTTAATTTTATTTCCCTTTGTACAATTTTTCAGTTTCGTGTATTCTCATTAAAAACAAAAATCATGTCAGTTTTTATTTCTTGTCCCAGAATGCAAGTAGTTTTCAAGCACAAACGAAAGTGGAAAGATGGCATAATGTCGTACCACACACCTCTGCGTTTGCTCAGTTAGCTGGGAATGTCTGGGCTATTAGCATGTGCAAACATCCATGTTACCCATACCTTTGAAATATATCTAGAGGTGGGCACTATAATATTTTGTCGCCATTATGATCAAATTCATCACGATATGATTTTCTGAGTGGATATCCGGCTGCACTCAATGAACACTGACCGACTAAGAGAGCATAATTAGCCTGTTTGACTGGATTTGGTGCAGTACAGTATGTGAAATGTTAAATAATAAAAATATTGTACCTGGAGTTTTTGATGGCTGTTTTTAAACATGGCACTGTAGCCTAACGTGGCTGTATTGACAAAACACGATAACATATTGTGCATCCTGAAAATGTCTGTGTATTGTGATGTGATGTTTTTGCCACACTGCCCACCCCTAAATATATCCTTTCACAGCAGCCTCACTATTGCCCCAGTAAGGAGGTGCTGCTGTAGCAGGGGTTTTGAACTCCTGCCTTGCCCATAGTTTCGGTAATACACTCCCTAAACCTGCGGCCTGTTTCACCAACTACATTCAACTCTGACTGCGTTCCTGACTCGGTTTCAGGCTTACAAAACCAAACGAATGGACCTGCTGTTCTTTCTCTGTTAACCCAGAGTGAAACATGAGGGGGTTTAATGATGGATTGTGAAATGTGACAATGCATCGCTGATAAGACGATCCATTAATTATGCATTACTGTACTGTTTCAACACCAGCATTTGTAAAGCATCAGCAACGATCGACATCTCACTGCAGCACGCCTCCGGCTTCCCAGCTCTACCGTCATTACAAAACATATTTCTAGTTAAGATATACGTTTTATTTATATGCATCTTTTATAATAGATGTCACAAAGCAGCTTTACGGAGAATCCCTGTCAAAGCTCCCAGTGAGCACGCCAAGGGCGACAGCGGCAAGGTAAAACTCCCTCTGAGCAAGAAGAGGAAACCTCAAAATGAACCAAGACTCAAAAGGGGAAGTCATCCTACTCCGGTCCACACTGGATCCCAAAACAAGCACAATAGCAACATTAAAAAGATAAGATTTACAATTATATACGATACTGAATATAGAATAACTGATAGAGAGTCCTATAAGAGTATAGCAGTGAACCCAGTAACTACCGTAAGTAGTTTATCACCATGTGCTCTTCCATGCCTGTTACATACTCAGGCTTATATTTTAACAAAGGAAACTACATGAACAATGTACAAATGGTTTATAATGGTAAAAAAGCTGCACCTAGATTTAACGCATTCGATTTTTGCACTATTGACCATTTGTTTTTACACACTGAAGAATTTAACCTCTGCATTGAGCTGCTTTTAACACTAAGGGCCACCAAGCACACTTGCCCAGAGTGGCGGGCAACCTTATCTACTGGGGCAGTTGAGGGTTAGGTGTCTTGCTCAAGGGCACTTCAACTGTGGCCTGTCCACTCAGGGACTTGAACCGATGATCCTCTGGTCACAAGGCTGGTTCCCTAACCTCCACCCGACGACCGCCCTCTAGCTCCGCTTTTGCCACTGCCACCGTGTTAATGCTTACCTGCCTTCTATTCTTAGTATGTTATTTTTCCTCCGCTTTCATTTCTTCACGTGATTGATGGCATGCAGCACTGGTCAGACAGCTCCAACAGCAACTCTCAAGTAAGCACACAGATTCAGCTTTTGTTCAGCTGTAGCTGCAGTTCTCTGATTCCTAGTCGTTTATAAACCCTATGCGTATCTGTAGCTCCTTAGAAGAGCTTCTAACAAGGGAATAATGTCTTCTCTGCAGGCACGTAACCCAGACAGAACCCCATCTCTGGGGATGGATGATTTAGAAAGAACACATCATGCATCATTCCCTGATTGGTTTAAAACTGTTTGTGACCTGAAATCCCAAATTCAACCAACCCTAGAGCAGTTTAGGCATGCAGCAGTAGTTATCACCGAGGTCGCCTGGTAAACAATGATCCACCATGTGACACAATCCAGGGTTAGATCAAACTAAGCAGTGCTGAAGTGTAAACATCCATGTGTAAATAAACACCATTGGATATTTGTATTTAAAAAATGGGCTGCTGTTTCTGTGGGGGCTTTAAAAGTCATTTCTTTGGTGGTAAAATAACACTCACTATAAAAAGGACACTTTGAGACACTTTTGTATCGTTACTCTCAGTGCATATATTTATTACCTCAGAACAGAACAACAGAAAGTGCCTGTGCCTGCCATCAACTTATCAGAAGATGTCTAACTATCTGCTGCCCTCTAGTGGTTAAACGTCCCTCTGTAGCAAGTTGCACTTTACAGGGCAGTATAAAGCTTCACTGAGGCCTTGCTTTTGGTGGCTTTCCTGTTTTTTTGGAGTTCCCTTGCATTTTGTTCCTCTCTATGCGATTAAAAAGCACCCCAGTGTCCGGACTTAATGCTCTTCTTTCATAAGGGCAGTCTCTCCCTTCATACTTCGACAGGAAATCAAGTGCATGATCCCAGCTTCTTTCTCCAGGCCTCACTCCTAACCTGGAAAGGATCTTGTCTGCTAGCCCTGGTACAACTGGCTGCAAGAGAATGCCATAGACCCTGAGACACTCCATGGACACATGAAGTATGGTATTGTGCCACAGTTTGTCCTTGGTTTCACTACAGTTAAGCTTCCATGGAGCATGTCTTTGGATGAAGCCGTTGGTCAGGCGCACACACCCGCTGATGGCTTCCAGTGCTTTGTACATATGTAGGTTCTCAAAGTTCTCCTTCACTAAAGCAGGGAGCTCAGACACAGCCTTGACCATCTTATGGTCCTCTGACACGGCTCTTCCACTGAGCTTCCCCGAATCCCTTGGAAACGACGTGTCGCAGAACTGAGGATACACTTGCTCCGGGTTCAGAGAGGGTGCAGTACATCGATTGAGAAGACCCCCGAGAGAGTCAGCCAGTTCACTGTTGCACAGCTTCACTACTTTGTCATCGTCGTAATCGCAGTCCGTGTCTGGAACCCCTTGCCTTAGNCTTCACTACTTTGTCATCGTCGTAATCGCAGTCCGTGTCTGGAACCCCTTGCCTTAGAAGAAAGTATCTTAGGCCGTCCGCTGTGAACCTTTGCGCCCTCTCAAACGGATCTACAACGTTCCCAAGACTTTTGGACATCTTCTTTCCCTGTACTGTCCAGTGGGAATGCACATATATAGCCCGAGGAAGAGGCAGCCCTGCAGCTAAGAGAAATGCTGGCCAATATATGGCATGGAACTTTAAGATGTCTTTACCCACAACATGATGGACACCGCTCCACCACTGTGCGTGCTTCTCGGGATAACCCGCAACCGTCAGATAGTTCACCAAAGCGTCCAACCACACGTAGACTGTTTGTTCGGGATCTCCAGGCACCGGAATGCCCCACTGGAGACGGCTTCTCTGCCGGGACACTGACAAATCAGGCAGATCGTTCTCCAACCACTGAAGGACGATATGATGAAACTTTTCTGGCTGCACGGCTTTCGGGTTTGCTTTCAACCATTGCTGTAGCTCGGTACGAAAATCTGAGAGGCGAAAGAGGTAGTTGTCTTCTTTCATCCACTCCACCTGTTGAAATGAGGGAAAAACGTTAGCAGATCAACTTAGCGGGAGAAAATAGCAAACCTCAAGCAGAGTTTGACAGAAAGCTGATGAGGTGAGTCAAAGCGTGTGAAACGCTGTAGGGAAAGCATTACAGTACTAGAGGTGGGAATCACCAAAGGCCACCACAACACCATTTTATCACAATACTGAAGTCACAATATGATATTACTAGGGCTGCCCTCTAGAAGTCGACGAGTCGAATCCTCAGTCGGAGACCCTTTAAGTCGACTGAGAACCTTCAAGTCGACTGACAACAGTAACGAGTTTTTTTAGGTATTTGTCGTAAAACAGACAAAAGCTTTCAAAATGCACAAGAACTTTAAGAATTTAAAAAGATATTTTAATAATTATTAAAAGGGGAATATTGAATATATATTTAAGTTCTAGCTGGGCTATGACGCATGCTTGCAAAAAAATTAAATCCACGTGACAACGTGCGCTGGCGGTTCACCATTGAAGGGAGCTAAAGCTGTGAACCTGAGAAACACGGGTGGAACGATGTTTCAGAAAAAGTCTGGAGGAGCTTTTAACGAAGTGAATCCGAACAAATTAAAGCTAATTCTGCTCGTCATTTAGTCAGACATCCAACACTGCTTCAAACCAGTGAGCTGACTTTCATTTTAGACATAATGGCTGTTTGCGGTGAAGCAAAAAAGGACCAAAGATGTTTGTTATATTATAATTCCATTATCCTAGAATACAGATATTTTTATTTATTCGTTTACAGCAAAGATTATTTTTATTTAAAGATAAGTACAGTCACTTAATATGCCTGCCGATAAATGAGAAATAATTATTTCAGCGCAGGTGATATAATAATTAAACGGTTTCAGGTCTACCGTTCTTCTTTTCATCTAAAAATAATTTAAATATTGACTAATTTGGTTTTATTTAGGAGTTCATTATTTATGAGAGATGAAAGACGAAGGGTCATCCTACTGAAGAAGCTGTTAAAAGTGAAATTAAAAAGACAGGCTATAAGCGCTAATTTTTTAGCATAAATATGTTGCTTGCTGCCCGACGCTATATTCTGTAATTAAATCAGGCTCCAGTTCAGATCGTTCATCATATGCCACGTATCTTTTAGTTCAAAAATATGTTCCTGTGACTCTGCTGACTTTCTAAATGAGGACATCAGATCTGAAACGTATGCCAACTGATTTACTGATTACTAGATAATGTATATGGAGAAAAAACTTGAACGAATAGTCGAATCGTCGGCCAGGACGGGCGAATCCGATTCGACTGACAAAATTCTGAGTCGGGTACAGCCCTAGATATTACTGTGATTTTTAAAATTTTGGAATACAGTGAGTACTGTGGGCGGCACGATGGCGCAGTGGGTCGCACGGTCGCCTCACAGCAAGAAGGGCCTGGGCTTGATTCCTGAGCCGGGGTGTCCAGGGTCCTTTCTACGTGGAGTTTGCAGGTTCTCCCCGTGTCTGTGTGGGTTTTTCTCTGGGTGCTCCAGTTTCTTCCCACAGTCCAAAGACATGCAGTCAGATGAAAGGGAGATGCTAGATTGTCCCTAGGTGTAAATGTGTGAGTGAATGTGTGTGTCTGCCCTGCGATGCATTGGCAGTCTGTCCAGGGTGTATCCTGCCTTCTGTCCACTGAACGCTGGGATAGGTCCAAGCATGAAGCGGGTTAGAAGATGCATGTGAGTGAGTGAGAGAGAGTAAGAACTGCAATAACATGTATTGAGATAGATTGTGCTTTATAACCTTTTTTGGTTCCAAACATCCTGCTTCAATCATTTTTATTGCAGCAAAATGGGACTGTCAAGCAGACAGACTGACTAACGCCAGCAAAAAAACCTTAAAATTCCTATAATGAATATCTATACTTGTCATCTGTGTATCGATACACTGCCACAGAAATACTGCAATACTAGGGTGTATCGATTTTCTCCCACCCCTATAACAGTACTAAGCAAAAGTCTCAATCAACTTAGACCATCACTTTTAAAAAGCTATTTACCTGAGTAGTAAGTGTAAGTATACACCTTTTGATGAACCACTTTATCTTGATGGTGGGAGGAACCTTTGAAAAACTACACCTGTATTAATGCAGAAGGAAGTTCAGTATCTTACGGCAGCTCACAGTCCTCCAATCATCAATAGTATCATGGTCATTATCATTACCTTACCTTATGTCCACTCTCTGTGGAGACTTTGATCTCCCTCCCCAAAGAATCAGTGCCGTCGGTCACTTGGGTTGGTGTGAGAAAGCTTTCATCCGGCGTGGAATACCAGCCTTCATAACTTCCTTTGTAGATGAATCCGTTGTCAAGGAGCACGGTCCAGAAATGCTCCACTGCCCGTCTGTGTCTGTCCTCCGTGGTCCGGACATAGTCAGTGTATGAAACACCACAACTTCTAAACACCTCCTTAAACCTGGATGACACCTCCGTGCAGAAGCTCAGTGGGTCTTTACCCGCAGCGCCAGCCGCCTGCTGGATCTTTAGACCGTGCTCATCAGTACCTGCAAAATTAAATATGAGAGCGGCCTGAAGGTAAATATGAAGATACGAAATTATACAAGCGCAAACGAGTTCAGGTTCACCGCTTTTGGTTACAGCCATATTTGGGGGGTGGGGAAATCAGGGAAAGTGAGACAGAGTGGCACTTTCAGTGTTTCAGTGCCTGAAATATTAATATAGAAGTGACTATTGTTCTCTGACTATTGATCTCTCTGGAGTGGCAGATGCTTTTTGAAGGGGAACTTTCTACATTTCTGTTTATATATATATATATATGGGTGGTGGATCATTCTCAGCACTGCAGTGACACTGACGTGGTGGTGGTGTGTTAGTGTGTGTTGTGCTGGTGTGAGTGGATCAGACACAGCAGTGCTGCTGGAGTGTTTAAACACTGTGTCCACTCACTGTCCACTCTATTAGACACTCCTACCTTGCTGGTCCACCTTGTAGATGTACAGTCAGAGACGATAGCTCATCTGCTGCTGCACAGTGCAGTGTTGGTCATCCTCTGGTTCGTCATCAGTGTGCACAGGACGCTGCCGGCTGGATAGTTTTGGTTGGTGGACTATTCTCAGTCCAGCAGTGACACTGAGGCGTCCAGCAGCACTGCTGTGTCTGATCCACTCACACCAGCACAACACACACTAACACACCACCACCACATCAGTGTCAATGCAGTGCTGAGAATGATCCACCACCCACATGATACCTGCTCTGTGGTGGTCCTGACCATTGAAGAACAGGGTAACAAAGTATATACAGAGGGACAACAGTCTATAATTGTAGAACTACAAAGTGCTCCTATGTGGTACGTCGAGCTGATAACTTGGACAGTGAGTGTAGATACAAGGAGGTATACTTATTTACTGATCAGTGACCGGTTGGTGTCTGTATCGGACGTACCTGTAGCGAACCTGCAGCTGAAGCCCTGCAGTGTCCTGTACCGGTATAAACAGTCTGCTATGACCGCAGAGTGCACATGGCCGATATGAGGAGCAGCGTTCACATAGAAGATAGGCGTGGTGACGTAATACGAAGGCGCCTGGCAAAGTCTCTTCGTGGTCAGGGCTGGACGGACAGGGGGCTGCTTTAAAATCACCCTCCGTAAGACTGCTCCGCTGTTTTTCAAGCGCGAACTCCGACAGCTCGCCGTAAACATGGCACAGTCACTAGCCGGCGCGCTACTTCCGGTTAGCCTGTCCTTGCGTCTAGGCACTAAGGTCCAATCAAAGCGCTCTCTGAAAAGATGAGCTCCTCGCAGAAGCAGAGCAGAACAGACCAAAAGACTGCCATCATTACACTGAGCACCTGAGACCTGGAGACCTGGGAAACAGAGTCAGCCTTCATTAAAACGACTGCCAGGCCTAGGAGAGGAACTGAATCTGGGATCAGAGTTCACCTACAATTACACTGTTTTACTACATACCAGCCAAAAACTTACAGCTATTTTTACTCTTCATGAATATTAAACATAACCAAAAAGACTAAAAGGCCGAAGTCACAACAGAGTCCTGATTTCCTTTGATAGAAAAAGTATTAAAACTGTTATTCTTCTTATTTTGTAGAACAAGTGGAACTCTTAAATGTTTTCTTAACCCTATAGTGACCTCACCCATGTCTTAGGCAGGAAGAGTCGAGAAGCTGAGCCTCTAAACTGATCAACCTTTAACAGGCTGCAAGTGAAGTTCATCCTGAAAATACTGCTGAAGCTGTAGCTTTAATCTGTTTCACGTGAACGTTTTCTGGGTTTTGGAGAGAACAGAACAGATCCTCATCTCAGATCCTCATCCCCCTCTTCATCCTCATCTCTCCCCTCTTCATCCTCATCTCTCCTCTCTTCATCCTCATCTCTCCTCATCCTCATCTCTCCTCTCTTCATCCTCATCTCTCCTCTCTTCATCCTCATCTCTCCCCTCTTCATCCTCATCTATCCTCTCCTCATCCTCATCTCTCCTCTCCTCATCCTCATCTCTCCCTCTTCATCCTCATCTCTCCTCATCCTCATCTCTCCTCTTCGTCCTCATCTCTCCCCTCCTCATCCTCATCTCTCCCCTCTTCATCCTCATCTCTCCTCTCCTCATCCTCATCTCTCCTCTCCTCATCCTCATCTCTCCTCTTCATCCTCATCTATCCTCTCCTCATCCTCATCTCTCCTCTCCTCATATTCATCTCTCCCTCTTCATCCTCATCTCTCCTCATCCTCATCTCTCCTCTTCGTCCTCATCTCTCCCCTCCTCATCCTCATCTCTCCCCTCTTCATCCTCATCTCTCCTCTCCTCATCCTCATCTCTCCCCTCTTCATCCTCATCTCTCCTCTCCTCATCCTCATCTCTCCCCTCTTCATCCTCATCTCTCCTCTCCTCATCCTCATCTCTCCTCTCCTCATCCTCATCTCTCCTCTTCATCCTCATCTCTCCCCTCCTCATTCTCATCTCTCCCCTCCTCATCCTGATCTCTCCCTCTTCATCCTCATCTCTCCCCTCTTCATCCTCATCTATCCTCTCCTCATCCTGATCTCTCCCCTCCTCAACTCTCCCTCTTCATCCTCATCTCTCCCCTCCTCGTCCTCATCTCTCCCCTCTTCATCCCCGCTCTTCATCCTCATCTCTCCCCTCCTCGTCCTCATCTCTCCCTTCCTCATTCTCATCTCTCCACTCCCTCATTGTAATGTAATACTGCCAATAATGGCCACATCAATATTTAGAATGTGTGTTATCCTTTAAAATATTAAAAGATAAGGATTTAAAATAATATTTAAAATAATGATTTTTAGCCGCATATTTGAGAACTTGTTTTTTCCAAGTTTTTGTGATTTCCTTCACTTTTCACCCAAATAAAACAACACCACTACCACCACAACAACAACCACAGTCACTTTATTGCTCCCAGTAAACAGCATCCATAGTGCTCAACGGGAGATTATCCTGCACAGAGCTCAAAATCAATACCAAATCAGTACTAAGTAAAAGTGTTGATACTTGAGTAAAATACTGACACAAGTAACAGTAAAACAGTATCAGATCAAAAAACTGCTTAGGTACTGAATAACAGAACTGCTGTGGAGCTACTTAATAAATCCAGCATCTACAGTTCTGGAAAAATTGAAGAGACCACCTCAAAATGATCAGTTTCTCTAGTTTTACAGTTTCTGGGTTTGTGTTTGACCAAAATGAGCAGTTCTGTTTTATTCTGTACACTACTGGAAACATGTGTCCCATATTCCAGATCGAATATTGTATTTTAGATCTGTTTGTTTAGAAAATGACTAATGACGCCTCCAGAAGCCTGTTTATTGAACCATGCTCGCTGTGCCACCGCTCACCAGTCTTTCTGTAGGTCACTTGAGGTCATCTTACGGTGACATTGGAATGAGGTGGCGCTCATCACGGTCAGTAGAGAGTGGTTTTGGCCCTCTGCCAGTCTGTAGCTGTGTTGTCCTGTGTGTTTGCTGCTTGACCTTGTTCTTATGAACCAGGCGCTCACTGTATCTGCCAGTAAAGCTAGAATCGAACCTTCTGTTCCTCACTAAGAACCTGCGTACATGTGGAGATGCTGATTTAAGAAGAAACTGGAGTGGTCTCTTATTTATTTCGAGAGCTGTATATCAGCATAGGAAGTGAGGCAAGATTCAGGAAAGCTTTCTCAGGACATAACTTGTGACACTTCTTAAGACCAACACTAAGAGGTTCATATGAGTGTTCTTAAATGCAGTTTTAGAAAGAAGAAGTTCTCAAATGTTCTATAATAAGATCTTAAGATCTTCTGGGTGAGGTCATAATGTTGTGTTTTACAGCTTAGCAGATTCAGATTCAGCTATTACTGGTAATATTACAGGGACGAGGAGATTTTACTTTTTTTCTGCTCATTAGTTAAAACGTCTGCTAGATATGTGATTGAACATCTTGTCCCAGAAGTATATGATCAGGTAGGGTGAGAGGCTCTGCTCTGTCTTTGAGAGGGCTTCAGGGTTCTTCTTCTCTCGCTTAAAACCCACAAAACGTCCATATAAAACACACACTAAATCAACCTCTTTGCCGTGTACTGTACTTTCCTTGTGCAGACCACGTGTAGCGTTGTACATATAGTATAGTATTCTAATCAATAAACTCTTAAAGCTTTGATACATTTAGAGACTGACCATGTCCAGTGTGAGGCTATCGTAAGGCTAGGACAACATTTAAGAACATAACATTTTCAAGAATTCCACTTGTTCTTATTACTATGTTTAATAAAGAAAGAAAGTTAATACAACTACATTATATAAGAATTTAAATTAAATAATAACTATTTTTCATAACATGTATCTTATGAATGAAGTTTTTTATTTTATTTATTTTATTTTTATTTATATTTTTTATTTATTTAATTGCTTTTTTTTTTGGTCTAAAATAAAATGTTTAAGCTCCAGAGATGAGGCCCATCAGAAAGCAGTACATATTTTGTCAACAACAAAGCAGAATGAAAATGAACACAAAAAGGAATTAATACTTGAATATGAATGGCTGAAATGTAACAGAGTCCTTTACTCACTAATATACTACTAGCTAGTACTGTAAATTAGCTACTATAGGTAGCATTAGCTACTAGCAAGCCTTAAGTAACTATTGTTATCAAGCATAACTAGCTAAATAGATCAAGATGACCAAGCTTATTTACACTGAGGTTTATTTTATTTTCCTGCCGTGCCTATTTAGACATGTTGCTTCTGTGTGATTGGTGTCTCACCCTAAACCAGCCAATCAGAGCAGAGCTCATTAAATATTCATGAGCTCACCAACAAAGGGGGAAACAGCTGGTTTCATTGATAGGACCAAATCATAGGGTGAAAATGGGCATGTAGAACCACATCTGGGCTTTTTTCATCTTGACCAAAGTCACATACCTTCTATCTAGAACATCAGAGGACAATTTAAACACTGAATAAATGTAAATAATAAATAAATGTACTATATGGAACCTTTAATATTTTGATGGCGCATATTCATATATACAAGAGTTTATGTGGATACAAGCAGCAGAAATGAGCTTTCTTCACGGAGTGGTGGGCCACACTCTACTGGATAGGGTGAGGAGTTCAGCCCTCTGAGAGGAGCTCAAAGTGCAGCCATTACTCACTCCTCCTCTGAAAGGAGCCAGTTGAGGTGATGCGGGCGTTGGAGGTTGACCAGGCGTGACCGTCCCACGAGACCTCAAGGTCATCCCAATATCCGTTGGAGGAATGATGTCCCATAGTTGGCCTGGGAACGGGATCCCCCTAAATGATCTGGAGGAAGTTTGGAAGACCAGGGCCGTCTGGGCTTTTCTTACTGCGATCGTGACCTTAGTCTAGACTAAGCGGTAGAAGAACAGGGGTGGAGTTAATATATTGAGAAACTTAACTTGTGGGCTGAATGAATTAACACGTGACCACACCCTATTAATAATCCCTTAGGGACTCCGTATAAATCAAACTCAAATATATCTTGTTCTATTTTTGCATATAATGCCCCTAACTGTCCTGAGAACAAGGCACTCTGTGCTTGCTCGTCCTGTATCAGTGAAAGTGCGTGTATGGTTGGACCTATTTCCCCTCGGTTGGTCCCTCCCTTTAACGCTCGTTCTGTTTTTCCCCCTTAACTGCACCCCGGTGGGTAAAATGAATATTCTTGACGTAATCTCATTATTTTATTGGCATAGTACTATACACATAAGTGTAAGATGCGAAACAGTAGACCCCTTCTTTCTCACCTAATCAAGTCAAGTCAAGTCAAGTCTCTCCTCTTAATAAGAAAGCTGTGACAACCTGGAATCTGTGCTCTGATTTTGGCATTTTACGTAATTAATCTGCTTTAGGATTTACACTGTAGTTCTTATTTTCTTTACTTTATTGATATTTCTTTGTATGAGTTTATTTCATTGTTACATACTCTTTTTTAATACCATTTATGTATTTATTTATTTCCCCGGACTGCAGTTTTTTTATTATTTGTGCAAAAAAAACAAATTACTTACTGTTAATAGTAATTAAAATATAAAAGGCACCCCAGGGGCGGTTCTACCCCGGGGTATCCGCCCCTTTTCAGCCATTCTTTACCCCCATTGGTTAGCGGTCAAAAGGCGGAAGTTGGGCCTGATTGCTTACAAGGCGGTGACGTCAGACACGCGAAGCTCTCCTTTTAACCGGTTGTGATTTTCAGCAGTCGACCGGCTTCACACACACTGCCCTGATCAGCGCAAGGAGGGATGATGAATTAAGCAGTACATTCTTATATATATACACACATAGTCTTACAGCAGTTTAGTTGCTTCAGTTTTTTATTGTTTTAAAGATGTCCGTGGTTGGATTCGATGTCGGTTTTATGAACTGCTACATTGCAGTAGCCCGAGCTGGAGGGATTGAGACTGTAGCGAATGAATACAGCGACCGGTGCACGCCGTAAGTCAGTCAGTCAGCATGGCTACACACCCGTTCATTTACACATTAACGCCGCCGCACATCACTCCGAGGGTCGGCATCTTCCTCTTCTATGACCGACGAGCAGCGTGTAGCTCTGCCAGCTCTCCCCGGGGTGTACCCCTGCACGGAGGGGCAGTTTAAAGCAGCTAGCTTAGCTTAGCTAGCCGCCCGCTTCTTGTTCGAATTCTCCCGTTCCTCCTTAAATGAGGCGCCAAACTGTAACTGCTGCACCATTTAAGGTGGACCGGGAAAATCCGAATAGGTAGCTAACTTCAACCTCACAGCCTTATTCGGCTTATTTACTCTTTGTCGATGGTTAATGTTGATGTCTGAGGTTGGAAATATAGCTGGGGTTGATAAATTGGAAGAGGGGAGCTTCTAGAAGATTCTGATGCTCACCTTCCGAATTAACGTTAGCTAGTTAGCTTAGCTTAGCCCGCTAACCTTAGCTAGCACACACAAGACAATTAGCATAGCTAGCTCGATGTTATCCTCCTCCTCCTTCTAGTGAGGCTCTGTATGGCGATATTTTTGAGTTATCGCTTTTAATAAAAGTTAATTCGGCTCTGTGTGCTAAAATAATGTCCTGCAGTCCTGATGATGGAGCTCCCTTCGACTTTATACTTTAGGTCCATTTGCTTCTCCTAATAATGACCAAATTATGGAAGCCCGTTTCTGGAAAGGAATATATGGACCATAAACTGTGTATAAGTGTGTCATACAGTCATATGGACATTTAATAACAACGAGAAATGGTGAGATAATGAAAATGCCTGGTTTAGTATCTCATAGTAATGATTTTATTTTCTCATGATTATGAGAAGGTAGGTCAAAATGATATACCAAGTCATAATTATGACTGTCATTATTATGTGTTACTATCTATAGAAGTCATACACAAGACGCTATGGCATAGATATGAGCTGCTAAGTCATAATTCTGATAGTGTCATTATTGAGAGATAATGGATCATAACTGAGACACTGAATGATAATTGATATGCTAATCTAATTATTATGAGGTATTTAGTCATAATTGAAATGCTATGCCATGATTGTATCATGATGTCTTTATGTCTCTAAGTCAAAATTATTGTATATTGAGTCATAATTGAGATGCTAAGTCCTAATTTTAAGATAGTCATGCTATGTTAAGTCATAATTCTGAGATCGTAAGTCCTAATTAAGAGGTAGAGTCTCATTATTATGAGATACTGTGTCATAATTGAGATGTTGAGTTAGAGTTTCATTATGAGATTATTATTATTATAGGTCATTATAATTACGATGTACTAAGTTGAGTCTCATTGTGAAACACTGCCATTAATTATTACATTACAGTATAACACAATGCTAATTATGAGATACTCTGTCATAATTCTGGAAAACTGTCTCATTTTGACTTACTAAATGGCTGTGTATTTTATGACCAGTGATGAAAACGGGCTTCCATACCAGAGGGAACCGTACCGTGCTAAAAACAAACATGGACACCATTCGGTGTTTCCCTTGGTTCCTGATGGATGTGTACTGTGTTCTGGTGTTTCTTAATGAGCTGATAGCACAGTGTAAAGGGTCCTAATGGTTCGACAGGTGATCCGTGACTTGCTATGAACCCATCTGATGCATTTTAATGGAATCCAAATGAGTCTTAAAGGAAAATGGCACTCTTCAGCCAATTCCCATTAGGAAGCAAAACCATCAGGTTTCAATCCCAGCGATCCTTCTTTCAGCAGGGTACACAGCATTGTTAATATTAACTATCAAAAATTATTATTTCTTTATGTTATAGCAGTTATTACATTCTAATTCGAAATGGAAACGGTATGGCAAGGCTTTCCTGCCACAGGTATTCATCCATTTATTCCTTTATTCCTCCACTCTTCCTTCCCTCTGCCATACCATAGACACTCATTTGGATGCTCTGTGAGCTGCAACCACCAAACCTGATGCAAAAAGATCAAGCGGTTATGTTATTCTGTCAGTATCCTGTCCGTTTTCCTTTATTTCATTCACCCATCATAGAAACTCATTGGTTTTGATGTTCCAGTCTTTCTTTGTATCATACTTTGTATAAAGAATCAGCTCTTGACCCGAAGCACATGACAGTGGTTAATACTTACAGTGTTTGTCAGGGCAATCCATCTTTTCCTTCAGCCTACCTTCCATCCATTAAAACCCACAGGTTCAGACACTACTGTTGCAGCAACGTAACAAATTTATAAAATAATTATTTGTGTTTTTCAGAGCATGTGTGTCTTTTGGACCACGAAATCGATCAATTGGTGCAGCTGCAAAAAGCCAGGTATGAGTGAGTCATTTCAGAGTATGAACATCTGTGCTTGAGTCTTCAGTGATTTCTGTGTATCTTGTCTAATTTGTTTGCTTTTATGTATTTTGTGATTTGAACTTCTTTTGTGAGCTGGTTGAAAACACCCCCACATTGTTCTAGTGAGAATGCCAAATTTCTCTTTTCTTCATCGAAATACAGGTGGTCACTAATTGTCAGAACACCGTCCAGGGATTCAAGCGTTTCCATGGGCGAGCTTTCTCAGACCCGTTTGTTCAGAGCATGAAATCTAGCCTTGTTTACGAGCTTTCACAGATGCCCACCGGAACAACAGGAATTAAGGTGAGTAATGGTGAAGCCTTAAAAGTGTACAGTAGCCAGTGAACAACGAAGAACAACGGCTGTATTTACATGCAAAGATTTTTGCCAATCTGATTGAATTCATTACAATAATAGAGAGGTGTTCATCTGATGAACGTCTCAGACACACATGCGTAGAGAATCACGTTGAGCCTGTTTACACACTTCATGTAACTAGTATCTTTATTGTCCTGATATGATTTTAGCCATATCCATTTACACTTGGTAGTCAAATGCGTCTCTGGTTAGTCGGACTGAAACCGAGCGCTATGTGGGATGGAACATGCAAATCGGCTTGTTACCTGCCAACCACTTACCACTGTTTATCCATTCAGACTTTATCTGCAGTTTGTTTTGCACAGTAGCATCTGTTCATGTTGTTATTGGGCATTTTGTTTCAGTAAAATACCATCCATGGTTATCATGATCATCACAGATCATGTGCCCAGTGATGTGCTGCACTGTGAGGGGTTCTGGTTGCACTGTGAGGGGTTCACGTTTGTACTGGGAAGAGTGTAGGTTGTACTGGGAGCAGTTTTGGTTGTTGAATGTGTCTTGGAGAGATGAATGTGTTCACGCTACTGTAATATGTGGTGCAAATGTGTCTCAGACCACCTCCTGAAGTGGTTTGAGTGATTGGATTGGACTCTGTTTTAAATGTGTCTTGGGTGCTTTTGGACTCATTTTTATGTGGCTTGGTCTTATTCAGATATAAACCTGATACTCAAGATGCATGAATTCACCACGTGTAAGTGGGGTCCTGGTAAACACGTTACCATGACATCAAGCATTACATGAGTCTGGTCAGAGTGGGATGAGCAGCAAGCAGTGTGTTACAGCAGTATGTTTTCAGTTGTCACGATTGCGTTTTTATTTGCTTTAAAATTTTGTCAGACTCAGGAAAATATACTTCACAGACACTTATTAACGAGACGAGAGGAAGCCTTCATGTCCAGCAACATTCTGAGGTGCATTAGCCGGATGCCAGTCCCATCGCTTTTACCATTCTGGCTCTTAGCTTTGTAATATGGCGGTTTGAGAAACTTCCATCTGTTTTTAATTTGCTCCGTAGTTCGTGTCAACCCACTGTTTGTTCATTTGGTTGTATACTTTTGGACTAATGAAAATAATAAATTCTAATCCAGCTGCGTTGTATACATGAACATGTTCCGTTCAGGTTGAGTTATTAGTCAGTTTAATGAAAGTCTACAGGCTGCATGTCGACATGGCTGCTAAGTGTTAGAACAAGGCACACATTGCAGTGTTTCTTATACAAACGTCCTTATTATATAATGCTTAGAAGCACTTGGAGCATTTCCGTTTAACAGCATCTACACAAAGTTACACGAAAGTCACCTGTAATTCCTGTTTGTGCTTAGAGTTGTGGAATTCTGTAGCTTTTATATATATATATATATATATATATATTCTTTATAAAACAAAAACAATTATTTTGACCACCAATGTTGCAATAGCAATTCAGATGGATGTTATTATTTTATAGAAATTAAGCATCCACTTTTTCAGGCTTCAGGTGTAATTTACAGACTGCCAGTTCACAAGTTCTGTGATTTGAGTTTAAATGTCCCCACCTAAAACAAATAAGAATAACGTAGTGTGATTTACAATTTGCACTCTTATGATATAGAAGCGATTAATCATTCAGCCCTAACTGCAGCACCAACCGTGTGCTGTAGCCCATTTATACAGTAAGTCTGTGGAAAACCACTGGCCGGATTTCCAGGCACTCCTATGAAAGTGTCATAGTCCAGTTCACTTGTCTCTAAATTCTGGAAATATATGTTTATGAAAGGCTTTGTGTTCTTGCATAGGCAAATCAAGCTTGTCAATCCCTAGACCAGTGCTAATGAAGTAATATTTGTGTGTAGAGCAAACAGAGTGTAGCCAGAACACGTATCACTGGGCTGCTTTAGCACATGTCAACAGATGGGCAGTGCCTTATAGGGTGCCAGCAATGCATGAGTCAGTCTACGTAGCAGTGTTTCTCCTGTGAGCTGATTCCAATTTGGGTCTTCTGATGATTTTATCTTCTCCCTGTCATTCAACAGTTGTATTTTTATCCTTCCTTTCTAATGCCATTCTTTGACGTTTTTGTCAGGTTACATACATGGAGGAGGAGAAGGTGTTCAGCATTGAACAAGTCACAGCAATGCTTCTCACCAAGCTGAAAGAGACTGCTGAAAGTGCTCTGAAAAAGCCTGTGGCAGACTGTGTTATATCTGTGAGTTCTATTCCTCTGCATGTTTTTCCCGGTCAGTTATATATGTGATAAATATCTGCACCTGGAAATGGGCATGTTGCTAACTGTTAGACAAAATGAGAAAATTGATGATTGAAAATTGATTTAAAAGAAGGTAGTTAACACGCATTAAACCATGTCTGTAATGTTTTCAAGGTTCCTTGCTACTACACAGATGCTGAGAGGAGGTCGGTTTTGGATGCAGCTCAGATCGCCGGACTCAACTGTTTGAGACTCATTAATGAAACTACTGCAGGTAGAGTCGCTCAGTTAAATAGGAATCATAACTCTACCATTGGACTACACCTGTCTGTTTCAGTTTGGAGTTTTAACCAGGGATTTTGGCCTGAAAACATTCTCCCCATTAGGCTCAATAATGAAGCTTTAGCTATATAAATAAGTGTGATTTCCAATTTAGTTGTCTTTGTTTATTTTAACTATTGAAGTACATGAATAAAATGGCCAGTTTGTTTGATTAGCTCTCTTGGTTTTTAGATGTCGATATCTAGTAAATCCCAAATGATAACAGACACAGCTGAAATAAACTTTACTGGGTAGAACCATTGTCTTTACTAGGTCTGTGCAATATTGGGGAAAAAGTGACATTGCATTTCTTTCCCTGCAATATATATTGTGATTTGAGAAAATATTCAAGAATTTACTGACTTGAACATCAGTATTTAAAAACATTATTTATTGTAAAATGATTGAGGTCAAAATAACAATAACATAAAAGCTGAGAAATTACTTTTTATCACTTTGTGAGTATGAACCACATGTTTTCTGGAACTTTAGTCCAGGAGCCATGGAATTTTTTTTTTTTTTTTTTTTTTTTTGCATCAAGCAGCAAAAAAGTTGTAGCATGACATCTTTCATTTAACTTGTGTTACTTAACATTGCACGTCCTGAGATGTGAGTATTGTGCATGTGCACATTGCGATGACGATGCTGAAACGATATATTGTGCAGCCCTTGTCTTTACTATAGAACCACTAAAGAAACACCTTCAAGAGTGTAGTGTTGGAAGTCTTTCCCAAGACAATTTGGTGTGCTTGTCTGACCAGGGAATTGAACCCCAGTCTGCTACATGTTACCCATTACGCTGTCATGTGACTGTGTAATTATTGTGGCAGGTCTCCTGCCCTAGACTGACCCAGCCCAGCCGACACCACCAAGTTTACACTTTAAATCTGACCACATTCACTTGGAGAATGAATTAAACTAGTAACAGCTTTTACATTTTCCCTAGCAACAGTGATGGCTGCCATCAGAACATTGATAAATAAAATAAATAAAAATTACTAGTCTAATTATCAGCTGTCCAGAATTAAATACAAATTCTGCTTCGTCATTTAATTCCATTGTGCAACATACTATAAGTTTTTATTCATAACAAACGTTAGGCTACATAGGCTAACCTGATGTTCTCATGTTGGGGATATACTTGGGTGAGTTACTCTCTCCCAGTACTTCAGTCAGTCTGGATTTGATGTCATTGTTGTTTCTCATGTTGCAAGAGATGCAAAAGACACCTTAAAACCGATTTGAGTGTCCAGACTGAAATGCATGTGTAAAAATCCAATTGGAATTCATTTCAAAGCTGCAGTGTGAATTGGTTCCAATTTGCAAAACTTGCAAAAATTTCATGTGGTATTTTGCTGTCCAGAATATCAAAAAATCAGTCTGGATACAGTCTAGATATGCCGAAAGTCGGATTATGGCTGGCGGTCTGAGCATAGCCTAGGAGACCCATACGTTTAGGTGATGCTTGGCTACCACGTTACAGTCATGTGCAAAGTGTAGATATTGTTTTGATGTTTAGATGCTGTTTTGTTGGCTGAAGAGAAATTGGCAATCCTCTACAGGTACCAGGCTTAAATACTTAACTTTCAGTCAACTAAATATGTATCAATGGGGTATTTAAACTTTTGCATACAACTGTAGAGTAGTAGCACAGCATCACCTAAACATTCTCACGGAAAATCAACAAAACATCATCTAACCAAGGTGCCCGAACGTTTGCATAAAACTATCTGCGTTTTCATTCATTTTACTTTATTTTTAATCTTCGAAAATATTTCTCTGTTAATGGTAAAGCAGGTAGACGTAGTCCTAGTTTGTACATTGTATAAATGTTTACGTATTGGCGTTGGCGGATATGTACATGAAAAATATCAAATATCAGAATCTAATCAAACCACAATTTCCATATTAGTTTGTTTCTAGTTCATAGGTGGGCAATGAACTATGACAAACCTGAGCATGAAATTTGAATGTGACCTGGCAAATATTTGAGGCATGATGTCTGAACCTGAGGTGAATAGTAGAGCCTCATCAGGCTCAAGGCAGATACGTCAAGCTTTTATCTTGCTCCTTACTACATGCAAAGTCATGTACTTTGCAGTCAGAGAGAACTGAATAGCTGTTGTTTCTGTTCTACAGTGTCTCTGGCATATGGGATTTACAAACAGGACCTGCCAGCTCCTGAGGAGAACCCCAGGACAGTGGTTTTTGTGGATGTTGGCCACTCAGGCTACCAGGTCTCTGTCTGTGCCTTCAACAAAGGCAAGCTCAAGGTGTGTACTGAAATCAAGTTTAACTTGCGCTTTTGCATGGGAAATATAAACGATAGTGACATCAATTTCCTATTTTTGTCCAAATAGGTTCTTGCTACAGCCTTTGACCCACATTTGGGAGGAAAAGACTTTGACGAGGTCCTCGTTAACCATTTCTGTGAGGAGTTTGGGAAGAAGTATAAGCTGGATGTGAAATCCAAGCCCAGGGCTCTGGTTCGCCTCTACCAGGAGTGCGAGAAGCTGAAAAAACTCATGAGTGCCAATTCCTCTGATCTGCCCCTTAATATTGAGTGCTTCATGAATGACATTGATGTTTCTGGAAAGCTTAACAGGTAACATAGTCCACCGAAAAACCTGGGAACAATGGAGGTGCATGTTGTGATTTTGAACATTAAGATATTTTATTTTATTTTATTTTATTTTATTTTATTTTATTATTGAGGAAATAAACTGAGTTGAATTGTGGAACGTCCACTCTGAAAAACCTGTTTCAGTATGTATCACCCATATTATAAATAATTTACATGTTACAAAATAACTTTGCTGGAGTTCACCAACCTAAGCACCCAGATTGTGTACAGGATAGCACCTTTTCCAGAGGTTGTTCTGTAATAGTACATGAATATTTTCACCATGAATATGTCAGATAAAGTTTTATGTATTGCTTCTTTTGAGAATCTAAAATCAGTCGTCTTCTCATTGTGTTCTTACAGAGGTCACTTTGAAGAGATGTGTGCTGACATTCTGGACAGAGTAGAGCCTCCCCTGCGCAGTGTAATGGAACAAGCAAGTGAGTATTAGGAGTATGTTTATTAGTGTGTCTTGCCAGATTTAGGCAAGTTGGTCCAACAAGTGGAGGGACCTGCATACATACAGCAAGTCAAATGTAAAACTCAGTAAACAAAAAGCATGAGTCAAGTCAAGAGGCTTCTGTCATTCCATCAATGTACAAGTACACAGTGGAGTGAAATTACGTTCTTCCTGGAACAAGGTGCAACATGGAACAAAAGAGTATTGAATGATAGTGAAGTCTCATGCTTTGTCATTATCAAAATAAAAAATTATATTAACAGAAGTAATAATACATTCTGTATAGAGCTTCAGTTTTGTTGCCTGTGTGGAGGTGATTAAAGAAAATTAATGATGGTTAATTACAATTAATAAGTCAACAAACAATAACAATACAGTAATGTTAAATGGTTAAAGGGCGGACTAATTCTTGTTTCGTTTAGATTTTATGAGCTATAAACAACAACTATCTAGTTTGGGGTTTAGTTCTACTGTTAGCAGTCATTGACAGTTAGCCTATGTAATAATTAATATCTCACAGGGCTTTAGCAAGTCAGCTGTCTGCTTTTATCTACAGCCATCCCGCAAACCACAACATGCAAAATTAAAGTTTTGAAAAATTCAAATTTAAAATTCAAATTGGTGCATTATGTCCCTTCCCTCAGCTGTCTCCCTCGAATTAGTGTAGTCATGCCATATTGATATAGTGTTATTATTGTCGTAATATGCCATATTGATATAATGTTATATAATGATGTTCATAGTTGGAATCATGTTTGTAAGAAGCATGCTGAAAAGGAATTGTACCAACAAATACATATGTATGCCACAGATCTGAAGAATGAGGACATTTACGCTGTAGAGATTGTGGGAGGTGCTTCCAGAATACCAGCAGTTAAGGAGCGAATCAGCAAATTCTTTGGGAAGGAACTGAGCATGACCCTGAATGCAGATGAGGCTGTGGCCAGAGGATGTGCCCTTCAGGTCTGTCTGCTGTCAGCATCCTGCAGTTTCCTTTGAAGAACTGCTTGAACAACATTAACCGTTTAAATCTTTTAAGAGGTTATTTAACATGCGTGGGAACATGAACAGAGTGCTACTTCAGAGAAACAGCAAGCAGAGTGTTGAAATATTAAGAACTTGGATACTAATTGGAGTAGTTAAAGCAGGATAAAATTATAGTCTGTTAACACAGTGTCTCTATGATTTTTGGCTGCTCATTTGGCCTCTGTTTTCACGTTTCCGCAGTGTGCAATCTTGTCTCCTGCCTTTAAAGTCCGGGAGTTTTCCATAACAGATGTCGTTCCCTACCCAGTCTCTCTGAAATGGAGCTCAGCAGCAGAGGACGGAGTAAGGTGTGAACTGTTCATTTTCACACAGTTCACTGGTTTGAATTTCAGTCTGTTTGTAACTGACCGTGTCATTATAAAATCCCTTCATTTATCGTTTTCAGTGATTGCGAGGTGTTCACCAAGAACCACGCAGCTCCATTTTCCAAAGTGCTAACCTTCTACCGGAAAGAACCTTTCTCCTTGGAGGCCTATTACAACAACCCTAAAGAACTACCTTACCCAGATCCCACAATAGGCATGTGTAATTTGCGACACCTTATTTTTAAATGTGGTAGGAATAATTGTCCACGTGTTTGTCTAACATGGTATATTTTACATGTGTTTACCAGGACAGTACATGATACAGAAGGTGGTCCCCCAGGCCACAGGTGAGAGTTCAAAGGTGAAAGTCAAAGTCCGGATTAACGTCCATGGAATCTTCAGTGTGTCTAGTGCCTCACTAGTAGAGATACAGAAGTCTGAGGAGGGAGAGGAGCCCATGGACATGGAGCAGGCTCAGGCACAGACCGCAGAGAAGGATGAAGAGGTACTGTCGGCCAGCGTACTTTGCTTCTTAAGTGACATTTTTCTTCTTTAAGGATTACCTCACTCTGAAATAACCCTACATTAGTTTGAGTACAAGTTCATTTAGAATGTGAGTCCTTAGTGTGAAGAAATGTAAAATATTACTCTTAGAGGGGAATCCTACTGATTGGCTGGATACCTTTTTTTCTGCATAGAAACTTATTTGTTAAAGTGCAAACTAAGTTATTTAGAGTAATGTCAAGTCATTCATTGTAGAGAAACTTGGAAAAAGTACTATTATCCCTTTTTAGCAACTTGCATGTGTCTCTCTGCCTTCAGTGGGTTTTATAAATTACATTTCAGGCCAAAACCTAATATCAAAACTAGTGTAGGCAGGTGTCAGGCAGTGTATTCATAACTATAATAATGTCTTGTAATGTAGCTTTTGAATAATATGTGGTTCCTGTCACCACCACTGTAAACAGTTTTGACTTTGCAGTGATTGTAGGGGTGTCCTTGAGTCGAAATTTACATAGCCAAATCTGTTTTAAGTCTTGCCTTTTGTCAGCTAATCGCCAAATCATGGTTTTTCCTTTGGCTTCCAGTTTTTCCCCCCACGCTAGACTAGACAGCTGAAACCCCCAATTCAACAATTTGTCCACTTGACATCCTTGCAGCACTTAAGCGGCAGTGTATTTGGGGAATAGCCACGTATGCAAAACACACGTAGAAATGACTAGTGCTGCTCATGCCATGCAGAAAGGCACCATTGTGTCAGATGTAAGAAGATTGATAAACAGCACATGAGTTACTTTCTAATTTCTATAAACAGTAGTATTAATAAGCTGATATTTATATTAAAGTAGGTGATCTATCATGATTTATTAGGAGAAACCAAACAATCCTGTGTAAAATTAAATATTCTGTGCCGACATGTAGTCAGAATTGAATGATCTGTGTTTCATAACTATGACAATAACAACCACCATGGTGATTAGACTGTGAGACTGGCAGTTGAATGTGACTACTTGGATCGAATTGTTAAATAGTTGACTATTCAAGGTTACCCCTACTAGAATTTCACGTCATGCCCAAATTGCTAACGTCTTAATAATGTTAACTGTGTTTCAGTGTGATTAATGCCTTGCCACATTACAGAACAAAATGCAGATGGAGGAAGACCAACAGAAAAGTCCGGAGGATGAACAGAAGGAAAATGGAGATAAAAAATCAGAAACAGAAGAAATGGAGGTATTTTGACATCAATGATGCATTTTTCTCACACTGAGTCCAAAGAGACCCACACCCAGGCTCTTACTAGGAGCCAGTATTTCACTGTTGCTGTCATGTGTTGACTGGTTTCCTCTGTGGTTTGCACTTTGTTCAGACATCAGAAGAAGGCAAACAAGAAAAGAAGTCTGACCAGCCTCCACAAGCTAAAAAGCCTAAAGTGAAGACAAAAGTCCATGAACTGCCCATTGAAAACAATCCCCAATGGCAGCTGGCCATTGAAATGCTAAATCTCTTCGTGGAGAACGAGGTACAGCTTCTGTCTCACTTTTAAAGGGTCTGCAGCTTCTTTTGTGTCTTTGGTGATGAATCAATGTGCTGTGCTTCATTTTCCCCACAGGGCAAGATGATCATGCAGGACAAGCTTGAAAAAGAACGAAATGATGCCAAGAACAATGTGGAAGAGTATGTGTATGATATGAGGGATAAGCTGCACGGGATGTTTGAGAAGTTCATCACTGAAAGTGTGAGTACCATGCTGAGGTTGTCTGTAATACACTTTCAAGCCTCAGACACAAATCATTGCACTGATTTGAAACGTTACGCAACGTAACAATAAACATCGAGTCACTTAACCTGAAAAAATGAACATACGTCATCTAGAAAGTGAAGATTTTTATTTCTTTAATTATTTTTTGTCTCGCCAAGCAGGTAGTCGGTTTCAGCATCCCAGATATGAAAAATAAACTAAACCAGGATAAATATTACAAACATAAGTGAGGAAAAATGAAGACTAGGCATAGTATAAAATTATATTATAAAGTGATTTTAGCTCGTTGTTGCTGACATTAGATGGAAATTACAGTGTTTACTAAAGTAAAGTGAAACAGACCTAACAGCATGTAATACCTCCACAAACACACCGCAGGTATTTATAGCCCCATCATCCTCATGCTGCGCCATCTGCAGGAGCCTGATGTTACTACCACCTACCACCGTGACTAATTGTTTTGTCCGGTGAGATTATTTTACAAAGGATAATGATGGAGAGAAATGAGGCAAAAATACATAAATTTAGCTTAATTCAAGTGGACATTGAGTGATATCACATTTTGTGCTCAACACCAGTCGGACACCTAGACAACGCCAGTGGACCACCAGCTATCTTCTTGCCATCAGGGGTCACTCCAAACTGTTTAGCTGCCATCTCACAGGTGCGGTGTTAAACACTGCTTATTTACTTTCAGTACTGTATTCTGGTTTCTCACATGTGCAGAAGGCAGAGTAAAGATATAGATGCTCTGAGAATGACCTGATGACAGACCTGAAATCCAGCTCTCTTTATCCAGCTCTCTTTTCATAATCGAATTTATAAGCCTTTTCCAGTTTAGAATTCGGAGTATGCTGTTTACATGACCACTTACATAATGAGATAACTGCTGAAATCTGATTATGAGTGGATTATTAAGCGCATGTAAAGACGCCAGTGTATTACCACTAAATCCTTTTTATTCATTACCACAAAATATATATAATGTAAATTTAATTTTTGTGAAGCAGCGAAACTTTCTTAAACACTGTAGAACTGCCTTACATCTAGCATGTGATCTTGATCTCCATCCAGCTTTATCTTGATGGACTTTTTGATGTTTTTTAGTTTAACAAAATGGACAAATATCTACGAAAATATGATATTTGCATTAACATTTATATGTTTGATTGAGGTGGGTGCATACCTGAATTACAATGGAAACACATTTGCCAAATAAATGATGTAAACGCTAATAGAATAAAGAGATATGACTGGTCAGGTATTCTACTTTTTGCTCCTCAGCTATGAAACACGTGAGAGGGCAGCAAGTACAAGACTTGGTGATGCAGTTAATTAATGAATATTGCCTGAGACTTACGCTTGCCAGTGCACTCTGCCTTCACACTTATATGATATAAATATAACTGTCAAAAGAGCAGCAAGAAGTTCAACTCAGTGTTAAAGATTTCTCAAACTTGATCCCTATTCCTCAGATCTGTTTCTATGGAAGTGATGTAGAGGGTTTTATTCTCTAATGGATCCTAGATCATATGAGGCCTGGTCTAGGTCTGAGTCTACAGATCAAGAATCTTGGTATCTTACAGAAAGGTTTAATCTCAGAGTAGCTGTCCTTCAGCATTTGAGTATTGACTAGGTGGCATTCTCAAGAAGAACCTGCTTACAGAATTCACTGCCATCGTTTATCCTCCCACGTTAAATGCACACTGTACTAATTCACTAGAGTTTCTCATCTTTCCCTGCAGGACCGAGACGCACTCTCATTAAAACTAGAGGACACCGAAAACTGGCTGTATGAAGATGGAGAGGACCAACCTAAACAAGTGTACATTGACAGACTTGCTGAATTAAAGGTAAATTTGTCTGTGGGAAGTCTCGCGAGGCCACATGTGATCTCGTAATGAGAGTGTCTCGGGACCACCATGGGAAATGTGGGTGGAATGTTGACGTATTAGGGTGGGAACAAACAGAGTTAAAGCTTTCTAAATTATAGTTCCTTCCATAAGTATACTCTCCCCTGCAGAAATTAAGTATAATAGGCTGTAAAAAACATTCTTGCATGTATTTTTGTAAAGGAAAAACAGTTTAGTAAACCAGATTATACATTAGTTTTAGATGACATCGTATACCTGAGTTACTGTCTTAAGCAATGCTGGAAGTTTAAGTGGTCTCTAAATCGATTTTGTGCATCGAACGCCCCTCTGACAAAACTAAATCAAAGGGTGTTTATGAAACATTCACTTTGAAGAATGAACATTAGTTATTGACTATAGTCTGGATGTTAGGAGCACAGGCTAGATGTTGGGTGGGCTTTGGAGCAGGTTTCCCCTTATAGCTGTGAATTCTGAGACACGTATTCTTGTTACTAGATCACTTCTCTCTCTGTCTGTGGATTATGTTTGTATTATCCATGCTTGGTTTTCATTCTAATGACGGTCATTTTTTGGTAGAAACTAGGCCAGCCCATCCAAGACAGATACACAGAGTCTGAGGAGCGACCCAAAGCTTTTGAGGAACTGGGAAAACAGCTTCAGCAGTACATGAAGATTGTGGAAGCCTTCAAAACAAAGGTACAAGTTGAGTAGTTTGTGTCTTGGGTTATTTCTCTCCATGCATTAATTAACTGATGGATTTGTACTGTTTGAACCGAAGGAGGAGCAGTATGACCACTTGGATGAGGCGGAAGTGCAGAAAGTTGATAAGATGGTGGGTGAAGTCATGATATGGATGAACAGCAAAATGAATCAGCAGAGCAAGCAGAGTCTGAATGTGGACCCAGTGGTGAAAACTGCGGAGATTGCAGCAAAAGCAAGGGTGAGTCATAACCTGATGGCCCAGTTCTCGCCATCAAAGTGTTTTCTTGAGCTATATTTTTGTACTGACATTGATTTTTCTACACACGCTTGCCTCGAGACAGGTTAATGGGATATTTAAACCAGCGCTTCCCATGGCAGACATTAAATAAAAGCTAGTGCTGTCAGTACTGCTGTCCTCATCTGAATAGTTGTTGTATTCCTTCATTCATCCATCCATCTGCATGCTTGGTTAAACTGTGCACTTAGTTTTTCATTGATGGAATGATTGTCATCTAAGTTTAAGATAAGCGATTAATGAGCCAACAAACATGCTGTTCCCTAGGAGCTGTTCTCCATGTGCAACCCCATCGTGACCAAACCTAAGCCAAAAGTGGAGCTGCCAAAAGAAGACAAACCAGCAGAACAGAACGGACCAGTCAACGGACAGGAGAATGCTGAATCCGAGGCTGGGGGCAACGAGAAAGTGCCAGCAGAAGGAGCAGAAGCCACCGACTCCAAACCAGACATGGACCTTGACTAAGTTGGTGCTCTTTCATTATGTTTCCCAGTCACTGCTCAAGTCATTCCATCTTCCCCGCCGTGGGGTTGTTTCGACAGTCCGAACGATTAGTGACTACATGGTGCATGTTCATTCTTTTTGTTAAAAAAATAAAAATAAAACTAATAATAAACTGAAAGCATAACGCAATAAGACTGCTCCTTGACATCGATGCTCTGTGCGCACATGGTTGAGTATCTGTGGTGTACTGCAAAATATTTGGATCTATGGCAACTGTTGGGTTTTAATAAATATGAAGTTTGAAGTGTCATTTCTCAGCATGTTTTATTTACAGTGTTTTCATATTTCTGTTCCATGTATCTGTCTGCCTGTCAAGCTGTTGAGAACTTGTTTGTCTTTTTCTCAGTCAGTTCAAGTAGTCTCAGCTTGGTGTTGCTGAAGCTAAGTCCATGGCAAGCTATTGTAATTCTCCTGATACCTCAGCTTCACTTTGAAAACACAAGAATGTTTTAGGAGCACTCTGGCCAAAATTAAAAATGTAGCCCTTGTAACATTTGTTGAAGGAGGGAGGAACTTTTAGAGAATTAGAATTAATCTGCATTAGCGTGGCCCTTTGAGGCCTCCGAGGGCCGTCTTTTTTAGCTGGTCAATGCAGAAGGAAGACAGAAAGCTAACATCAGCAGAATATCTTTGTATGTATAACTGTGGTCATATCTTTATTACAATGGCAATGATTTCAAATGACAAATGTCTTGATGGAGCAGCAAGAAGCTAAAAGCCAAAGATGGTAAGGTAGCTGATCTAGATGACTTAGTTTGGCTTAATTTCTCTGCCCTGAGAGTGTAAGAACCTTGTCTCTGATATCCATGTTGCATGGACTAAAGAGTGTTTTGTTACCCTAGTGTAATCTCATCTTTGCTGTAGTCAGGCTCGGTTGACACCACTGCAATTCCTATTAGTTGTGTGTGTGTATTGTGGTGAGGGAACACTGATGAAGGAAAACGTGTGTGTGTGTGTGTGTATAGATAGATAGATAGATAGATGGGAAGAATCGGTAAATCCGAGGGATATAATGGTAAGATATAGAGTGCAGCATAACACAAATTACATACAAAGTTTTACTAGTAAAAATCAGTTCTAATATTTATTCTAGTTCTAGGATCAGTTCTAGTAATTCAAATTATTGTTGGTGAAAATTACAGTTCAGAAAAGCTGTGAGGTCGTTCTAATTTTCTGGACTTGTCCAGATGACAAGTTGTTTATCACAATTTATTTTTCTCATGATCTCAAGACAACAAAAGTTGCTTACTTAATATAATTTGTCATTCCTGTGATCTCAAGATAAAAGTCAAGATCACAACTTATCTTGAGATCACAAGACAAAGTTCTGGTAAGTCATTGTTTTCTGGACTGAAGATAACAGTCCAGGAAATAACAGCCTTATGGACTAATGTAGGAATTGTTCATGGGGATTTGGTAATGGGCAATCTATTAACTATGTCACCTAATGCAACTGCCAACACCAAAATCAGTACCGACAGCTCACTGCAGCTCCTCTTGCCTCCAAGCTGTACAGCTCTACTGACGTGTGTAGGTCATGCAAGAACATGATTATAGGCATCATTTTTCTTCAAGCACATTTTGTTCAAAGTATTGCGAGAATCATGGATCATATCGAATCAACTCTTCAGCCTAACCTGCAGTCAGAGGACGCACAGTGAGAACTGCCACTCAGTAATGTCTTCCAGGTTTGTCAGACAGTAGAGGGCGCTCCTGAGCAAGTCCAAACTGAACAGGTTAGTAGGGATCATTTGAGGAAAATCATATAGAAGAATGTTTTCAGTACCTGAAACACAGAACCTAACCTGCACTAACCCAGTTTTCCTTGTAAGGTGGGGAAGTCAGTCAGAATGTAGTTTACTGTTTAGGCCTGCTTTTTAAAGCAGATAATCAGTTTTAGTTCCGGTTTCACCGTTTCCCTAAATGAACTCAGCCTTGTAGAATGAATTGCCACTCAGACTGACAGAGAGGGTAGAAAGTTCCAACCAATCAGCACTCAGTAGTAGTAATGTTAAACAGTCAATACTCAGTAGTAGTAATGTTAAACATTCGGCACTCAGTAGCAGGAAACTAACAAATAGGCACTCAGTAACAGTAATACCAACCAATCAGCATTGAGTAGCAGTAATGCCAACCAATGAGCACTCATTAGCAGTAATACCAACCAATCAGCTCTCTGTAGCAGTAATACCAACCAATCAGCACTCAAAAACAGTATTGCCAACCAATCAGCACTCAGTAGTAGTAATACCAACCAATCAGCTCTCTGTAGCAGTAATCCCAACCAATCAGCACTCAGTAGCAGGATTGTTAACTAATCAGCACTCAGTAGCAAATATCCCAACCAATCAGCACTCAGTAGCAGTAAACCCAACCAATCAGCACTCAGTAGCAGTAATTAAATGAAGGCCAATTAGCTCCCGTTAAAGCAGGGCTCGCTCGCGGGCGCCCTCTGGCGGTCAGCAGTGACGGTTCCGTTGTAACGGGTGGAAGAGAAAGCGGCTGCAGTCACGCGCTTGGCTTCCTCTCTCTCTGTCTCTTCCTGCGGGTGGTGGGAATCACCAGGTCAGCTGATTTATTCCTTCATTCACTCTGCTAATCATGTGATCAGCTCTTGTGAGCCACTGGTATAAGTTATAATGCAGTCACAGCACGTTTACTAATGAAGCGTTATAATCATTATCTGAGTGTATTACTCAGTGGCAGTCCTCTTATTGCATCACTTCTAGCCATTTCACTCCTGTTCGTTTTCTCTGCTCATGTTCAGGCACTCGGTACGCCTCAGCTTCTCCTCCTACCGCTGGTAATAAACCCTCTTCCGGCTACTCTTAGTCACTTTATGGGGCTAAAGTCTGGAGAAGGCTGCCCAGTATTCCAGCTCTCATCTGTGTGTGAGGCGCTCGTCTGCTCGTTCCTCATTAAAAAGCTGAAATAACGTGAGAAACAGCGATGAAGCTGATCATACTCAGTGACTACGACGCAGCCAGCGAGTGGGCAGCCAAGTACATCAGAAACAAGATCGTCCACTTCAATCCTGGACCCGACAGGTTCTTCACTCTGGGCCTCCCGACAGGTAATACAGACACACCTGTCCTGCTTAAACAGCAGCCTTCCTGCTGTACTGACTCCTCTTGTCTGCTGTCTTTTCTCCACTCCTGGCTGTGTGTTAGGGAGCACTCCGCTGGGATGCTATAAAAAGCTGATTGAGTATTACAAGAAGGGGGAAATATCATTCCAGTATGTCAAGACCTTCAACATGGATGAGTATGTGGGTGAGTATTCCGTCTTCTGGAGACCGGGCGCAGTTGCTGATCTCCTCTTACTGCAGTATTTACTGTGGCTTGTATTAATAGGGGGTGGTGTGATATTGTCAGCCCAGAGATGAGATAACCTGAGGTGGTTATTCATTAATAAGGCATGGCTGCCAATGAATAAATGCATTTGCATTTGTTAATATAAACAATATATTAATTCCTGCTCTCAGTACTGTAATTCGTGCCCTCAGTATCATGATTTGTTGCCTCAGTATATTAATTCTATGCCTCACTACAAATAATTCTTTGCCTCAGTACCGTAATTAGTGGCCTCATTATAGTCGTTCATGGCCTCAATATATTATATCTTTACCTCAAAGTAGTAATTCATGGCGTCAGTATTGTAATTCATAGCCTCAGTAGTGGAATTTGTGGCTTCAGTATATTAGGTTGTTGCTTCAGTGTATTAATTGTGAGCTCAATGTAATAATTTGTGGCTTCAGTATATTTTGTGGCCTCAGTACTGGAGTTTGTGCCCCAGTACATTGACTCAATACAGTCATTAGTCTCCTCAATATAACAGTTGTGGCTCAATATACTGTGTGACTCAAGATACTAATTCTTTGCTTCAGTGTAGTAATTCATGGCCTCAGTATCATAATTTGTGGCCTCAATATTAATATCCTCATTATGTTAATTCTTTACCTCAATGTCACGATCCGTGGCCTGAGTATATATTAATTTGTTGCCTCAATATAGTAATTTGTGACCTCAGTATATTAAACTGTTGCCTCTAAATAGTATTAACTGGTCTCAATATAGTAATTTGTGGCCTCACTATATTAAATTGTTGCCTCAAAGTAGTAATTAGTGGCCTCAATATAATATATTAAAATATGTCATATATAAATTCTTTGCCACAGTATAGTAATTCATGGTCTTAATATCATAATTTATGGACTTAATATAGTAATTTGTGGCCTTGTGTATGTAAATTCACTCAATACCGTCATTCGTGGCCTGAGTATATATTCATTTGTTGTAGTAAACAGTGGCCTCACTATCAGAATTTGTGACCTCAATATAGTAATTTGTGGCCTCAGTATATTAAATTGTTGCCTCAATATATTAATTTGTGGCCTCATTATATTTTGTGGCCACAATATTGGAATTTGTGTCCCCAGTCGGTGCTTCAAAACAATAATTAGTCTTCTCAATATAACAATTTGTGGCCTCGATATATTTATTCTTTGCCTCAGGATAGAGATTCTTGGCCTTCATACTGTAAGTCATGGCCTCAGTATCATAATTCATCACCTCAGTATATTAAGTTGTTGCCTCAATAGAGTAATTTATGGCATTAATATATTTTGTGGCCTCAATATCAGAATTCAGGGTTTCAAAATATATTTGTGAAATAATTAAAAAATGAACATAATTCTTGCAATGCATCCTTACATTGTTAAAATAGCTTAATGTAAGCACTATTAATGTTTCTAAACCTCAGTCTGTACAGTCCATACAGGGAACCTAAACTAAACTAAACTAAACTACTTTTTAATGACGTCACAAAATCAACAGATGTTTAGCTCCGCCCATTAATGCTATAGTTATAAGGAGTGTTGCAACTTGGACTGCTTTTTAAATAAGGCAATACGGGGCAGCCAATCAAAACAGAGCTCATTTAAACATATCAGTCTTAAAGGCACATTAACAATACCGGCCTGTTTAATTCTACGAGATAAGGAGAGGTTGGAAAACGGTCACGTCAGAATGAATTAGGACTGTTTTTAACACATATAACCACACTGATGTCATAATCTGACCTCACTACTATACCATATAACTGTATAAATATAACTATATAACATAGAACTATAACTATGACAATGTTATCAGTCTGTAACAGGTTTTGCTAATGCATAGCACAATTTTGCAACTGTTGAAATCATAAAGGCTTCAGTTATCGTGGTGTTGTTTTTGCCATGTTGCTCCCCAGCGTCTTGTGTCTAAAGCCATAAATGTCATCTCTGTATAGGACTGCCTAGAGATCATCCTGAAAGTTACCACTCCTTCATGTGGAATAATTTCTTCAAGCACATCGACATCCGGGCCGAGAACGCGCACATACTGAACGGCAATGCTCCAGACCTACAGGAAGAATGTCAGAGCTTTGAGGCTAAGATTAAAGCTGCTGGTGGAATTGATCTCTTCGTTGGTGGTAAGATTGCAAAGTGATCTTTGTCCTTCTGTCATTTAGCCAAAGGCGACACTAAGGACACTGACGGCGTTCGGCCAATGCCAAGAACCGCCGCTTTAATATAACACATTAATGGTTCTGCTGCTTTTGCAGGTATTGGACCTGATGGTCACATCGCTTTCAACGAGCCTGGCTCGAGTCTTGTATCCCGAACCCGTGTAAAGACCTTGGCTATGGACACCATACTGGCCAATGCTCGTTTCTTTGAAGGAGATCTGTCCAAAGTTCCTACCATGGCTCTCACCGTAGGCGTCGGCACAGTGATGGATGCCCGGGAGGTAAACAGACAAACATTAGAGTTGTTAGTCTAGGTTGCCCCCAATACCAGCTCTGTTATTTAAGGACTCAGATATGTCTGATAAATGTTTGATCAAAAACAAACAAGCTAAATGCACCAGGAAAAATCTAACAACTGGTAAAAATAATAATTAATAAAACAATGTCATAGGGGACGGACATTCAGTCAGCTACTTTTTACTTCCCACTTTATGTATTTACTATTCACTGATTGTTCTTGTTCTAAGGGCTCTTTATAATGGGTCTAAATCTGTTTATAATATAATAATATATAATAATTATATATAATGATATAATATATATCTTCAGTGTTCTACATGTGTTTTAGACCATTAAATAATATGAAGATGTGTTGAACCCTGTTCCTATTTTCTTTCTCCTTCTCCTTCCTTCTCTGAATCACCAAAACCTTGACCTAGTATATCAAAATAATGACTCCAAATGACTGAATTTGTATCTAAAAATATGTGAGATTTCTGGTTTAAAACATTGCAAACTGAACTAAAATTATTAACCCAATGTGAAGAAATAACAGTTTTAGCGGTATGTCAGACATTTATTAACTTGACTGTGCTTATGATTATTATTGCCAGGTGTCCAGTTTTGGACCAGACAGTCCAGTTTGGACCGTACTTAATAACGTCAAATTAGTTCAAATTTAAATACTATTTAGTTAAAAAATGATTCATAATGGAGCTCCATACTGATGTGACACAGGGAGAGGGCTCTCAGTATATATATATAGTCAATCTATCAGGTTATTTATTTACTTACCATATAGGTGCACTTTGTAGTCCTACAATTACAGTGTGTTATTACTTTCTCCTGTTCTATTGCTGCTATTTTGAGATACTATATCCATATAGGAAGAAAAGGAGATTAAAAAAGAGAAAGCGATAAAAAACATTGTGGGACATAATTTATCACAATGTACTCTACTCTACATGAAGGTCAGGTATATCTGTTGCTGGACTTTCACTGTTCTCCAGGCCTGTCATGTATATTTCTGTGTTTTTACCAGCTTTTCTGTTGTCTCTGTTGTCTGTGTCTCAAATGACATTGTATTGTATTTGTATGTACGCAGGTGATGATCCTCATCACAGGTGCACACAAAGCGTTTGCCCTGTATAAGGCCATAGAGGAAGGTGTGAACCACATGTGGACCGTCTCAGCGTTCCAGCAACACCCTCAGACCGTGTTCGTGTGTGATGAGGATGCAACCCAAGAGCTGCGGGTCAAGACAGTCAAGTACTTCAAAGGTAATTCTCAAGCTGGTGTGTCCGAAGTTGAGCTTGAAGATTAACATGTCTGCTGACTCCTGTTTAGTTCTCTGATGCTCAGATGTTTTAGGTGCTTCTGAAAACCTTAGGTCACCATCAGGGGCATTACACCAGTTCCTGGGCCCTGTGTCTCTTATGAAACTTGCTTTTTGTGTTTCGGGGCTTTTTGCGTGGGGCCATGTTAGACGATGCAGTTACTGCACAACAAACCAGTCAAATGTTACTGCGTCTGTGTGCACTCTGTTAACTTCACTTTGCTTATGATTATTATTTCCTGGTGTCCAGTTTTGGACCAGACAGTCCAGTCCAGTTGAGCTCCATTTTCCGGTGGTAATGACTGTCTGGTAGACTTTTACTCTAGATGCAAATAAAGGGTTCTCGGATGTGCACAGTGGTATATTCCACCAGTCATAGTGCCTTGTGGAGCGGAGCTTTCACTTGCATGGCAGCTGCTTCTCCACCGCGTATACCGTACTTAATAGTCAAATGTCAAATTAGTTCAACTTCAAATACTATTTACTTAATAATGGAAGTGCATACTGATGTGACAAGGGGGGAATGCTCTCAGTATATATATAGTCAATCCATCACGTTATTTATTTATTTATTTATTTACCATATAGGTGCACTTTGCAGTTCTACAACTACAGTATGATTCTCTGTATACTTTGTTATCCCCATTTTACTGTTCTTCAATAGTCAGGACCCCCACAGAACCACCACAGAGCAGGTATCTATCACCCAAATAAGATATTACCGGCTCTGTGGTCGTCCTGTAGGGGTCCTGACCTAATGATCAGGGTGAAAGAGTGCAGATGGACTACAGTCTGTAATTGTAGATCTACAAAGTGCTCCTATATGGTAACCGGAGCTGATAAAATGGACAATAACAAGGAGGTGTGGTCTCCAGGAGCACCTTTGACCTTTACATTACACTGTTTGATGTTACAAGTTGTTTTTGTTGGCTAACATAATGAGTTGAGACTAGAAACCAGACTGAGATGATCCAGTTGTGTGTTATGTCTCATTTTTAATGTTGATGTTTTTTCTACAGGACTAATGCATGTTCACAATAAGCTGGTGGAGAAGCCGTAGTTTCAAACGCTGAAATGAGGAGGATGGAGGATGGAGGATGTTTTAGCATTTTATCTTGAAGATGAAATCAGACAGGCTGGTAAAAAGGGCATATTCTTACTTTAGTCTTTGATTAAATCAGGATTTGTATGTTGTTTCTGTACTTAAATACTACATTTTAATAAAAAAATATCAGTCCTAATGTCACAACAGTGCAAACGTTTCAAATGATCTAAATATGTGAAAAAATGTTAATGGAATTTGTATTGCATTTCTAACAGCTTTGGATAGCAAATACTTTTAAATAAAATTATGTGCATTAACAATGAGTGCTAGAACATGTAGTGTTGTTTGTGAATGAGTAACCTTCTGTCCCTTGTCTTTAATGACGCCTCACTTTGTCTTTGGGTCCATTGAACATCCTCATGGGAAAGTTTTTAATTTCTGTATGGGCTGTTTATGCGGTTACTCAGACATCTTGAGCTGGTGAGATAGTTTTCTGATAGATGGTTTTCTGTGAATCTGCCACTCGCAGACAGAGCCAAGGTCACTCATGCCTCACTGGGTTAAGGTCATTTCCCTGTTTATACATTCTAAAAGTACCAGCTTGAAATAAGCTATTCAGCTTCATAATTCATTCATAATTCAATAAATACTTCATAATTCAATAGAAGGTCATTAATTAGTCTGACACTGATGTCTATTCAAATGACCATAAGCAGAAAACACTGAAGGAGAACAGTTTCCATTAGCTAGAACCAAACTCTGCTCACCAGACAAAAATTAGTCGCCTGGGACTGTAAGTTTAGTAATAGCAATAACCAAATACCTCCACAAGCAAGAATTATAGCTGTGATTCGATTAGTCATGGACTTTTGTTTCTGGATGTAGGCCTCATCAATGTTCAGCCACTTTTACAGCAAAGAATTGCGCAGTTGGGCCAAATTTGGTGGATGCCTTCCTAGACCCGTATGATCATACGCTTCCATACACCTGCAAATTCAGCTACTTTCTTCACACTATGGCGTATGACACGCCCACATGCAATCACTCCTTTTAGCCAATCATTAACATATACTTTATACCCATTTTCCACACATGGAACAAGACACTCACTGCACCGTAACACCTCTTCTCAATCTATGAATCCCGTCACTCACACACCACAGGTATTTATAGCCCCATCATCCTCGTGCAGCACCATCTGCAGGAACCTGAAGTTACTACCACCTAAAACACACAAGGTGACAAATTGTTGTCCGGTGAGCGTATTTGCCTTCAAATGTACTTAATTATGGAGAGTAACAGTAGCATGATTTATTATGGCTCTAATGTCCTGTTATCATTTCTGGAACAAGACTCTTAATCAGCTCAGTTTAGGTGAAGAGACTCTAGTGTCTCTCAGTCCACCAGTCTTTAATAGAAGATCATTAATTAGTCTGACACTGATGTCTATTCAAATGTTCATAAGCACAAAACACTGAAGGAGAACAGGTTCCATTAGCTAGAGCCAAGCTCTGTCCAACAGGTCAGAACAAGCTCAAAACAAAGTGACCACTGTACCCTGATTGGTGGGCTCGCTTCATGCTTCTTTCATTTGGACATGTTACGCTTTTATGCACACATAAGCCAAAGGAAGGACAGATTTGGTACAGTGTAGTGGAGATAACAGCAAGATATTTAAGTGTGAAGTGTAATGGAGTTAAAGTAAAAAGTAAAAAAGGAATAAGAAGCTCCTTACCGCATAAGTTAGGGTTAAAAAAATGGTTGCCAGCTGAAACATAGGCTGTATTTAAAATGGCATACTACATAATACTAAATACTACATAGTACTAAATCTGTACTAAAATAGTAGTATGTAGTATGCAGTGTGCAACCTAATTGTAAATCTGTAGTGCACTGGAGATACCCGGATGGTGTTCTACTCCAGTCAGGTTCTAGTATACAGGGGGAGCTATCTTCGTGGTGTACTGCATCCCATCATACACCGCGGCCTCACCAGCTCTCAGCCTGTTTCAGCCAAAGAAAACGGGGGCGGGTAACACTGGGGAGCAAAACGCATTCAACTCTGAGTATAAATGTGGGTGTAGTGATTGTAGTGGGGTATGTTTTCATCAGAATGAGCCTCAGAAAGTTAAAATATACAGGTCTGAAGATTAATAAAAGATGAACTCACTTTAGAGGTTCGGTTTTAGAGTGAAATAGCCGAGGGTAGCTAACAGCATGTTACGCCAAAAGGCATGTGTCTGAGGCATCTACTTCATGTAAGACCTTTCAGTGAAGGAGCTTTAAGAGTTGTTAAAACTCTTCAGGTGTCTGGTTACCTCAATGTTTCTCTACCCTGGTCCTGGAGGCACCCTGCCCTGCACATGTTACTGCTTTCCCCTGCTCACAACACACCTGAATCAACTCATCAGCTCATTAATAGGTCCTTTCAGAGTGACAGGGGCGGGTGTTAAAGCAGGGAATCCACTAGGATGTGCAGGGCAGGGTGCCTCCAGGACCAGGGTTGAGAAACACTGGGTTACCTTCACCACCACTGTGAACATTTCTGGTTCAGCAAGGTTCTGTAGAACAGGGCACCTCACATCAGACCATGGGGACCCCACTCCCCTTTAAGATCATGTGTTAGAAAGAGGAACTGTGACTGAACATTATCAGTAGTGTTGTTGGTTCTAGATGTTACACTTCGACACAGCACTGTATGGTAGCCCACCAGATATCGATACCAGAACAGAACAGTGTTTTACAGACTAGTCTAGATTTGTCGGTTATGTAATAATCCGCGGTTTAATCTTTGTACCGAGCTGTGAACTCAGGCTGGGTGAAATGACGGAGCATGCGCAGTGTGGGTCCATGGCTGTAGGGCTTTAGCTCCCTTTACCTAGAGCAGCGATCTGACTGGCTCTCCTACAGAAAACATAACATTCAGACCGGGCCACGGAGGTACAACACCACCGAGCTCACTATTTAGCTAGCTTTTATAGCTAGCCACTCACATGATTTAAGTGGTCGGTCAAGACGAAGGATGGCTGAGCAAAGAAACGGATATCGGCAGGTAAGGATCAACACAGCTAGCTAGCTAACTCGGCGTTAGCTGTGCTAGCTTGTTTGTGTTGGTTTGGCTGTAACGTAGCGTCTCAAAATGGTTACAAGAAAGGGTGGTGTTTTGTTACACACGGCATTATAATCTTACTTTACACCAAATGGGCCAAAAAGGACACAGCACAGACCGAATTAGACCCGTGTTAGTTGTGTTGCCACTGACTGAACATCGACACCTATCTAGCGAAATAATTAGCTGGTTAGCTAAGCTAGCTAGCGTTACCGTTCCGCTTGCCAACAACAACATCCATGGCGTTCTTTGTCCAGTTAATCGGCTTGTTTTTTTATTTTATTTTATTTCATACGTACTAGGTCATCAAGTGATATAAGATTAATAAAGTTCAGCTGTTGACAGAAGAAAGTGTAGGCATTTTAAGACCGTTCGGTTTTACTCTACGGCCTTGCTGGTCATACAAACTGCCTGCCTGTTTTTTTCCACTTGACAGCTAGTGTTGCTGACCGCAAGGCTAATAAGCACAAAGGCAAAGCCTGAGGCATTTGGGTAAAGGAAAACGTGAATACTCAAGAGTATATACTCCACCGTAATCACAGGTAGTCCTACATTAGTGTCTTGACAGGCTCCATAGCATGAAAAAACAATTCCCCTGCTTTTCTCTGTAATAGGATTTTGATGGAGTATGCAGTCAGTGTTAATACCTTTCAAAACAAGCCCTTCTCTCGCCACTCTCTTTGGTAATACATCAAAGTCCCAAGACCTTTGTTGGAAAAGTGGGCCCTTTAAATACTTCAGCTACTTGGGATGCACTGATACCCCTCTTTTCCTTCTGATACGGATACCTGATCCATAAATACAGTCTGATGCCGAGTACCAATACTCCATCTAACCTAACTAACCTATGAGTCCTAATATTTATCCAGTTACTGTTATATGTATGTGTGTGTGTGTGTGTGTGTGTGTGTGTATGTGTGTGTATATATATATATATATATATATATATATATATATATATATAAGGGTAAAATCCATGCCACAAATAGGACATGCTCAACTTTGACTTACTTTGATTTACTTGTTGGATTATATGTATATTAAATGCTTAGTACTGTGAAACATGTTTAACAGCTTAAGTAAATGTAAAATATCTTTATTGTGCAAAACGGTTAAAAACAGAACTGAACTGTTTATAGATAAACCTGTGGTGTGTACATGTAAGCACAGACAGAGCTGAGTGTTGTTTCACGTCCAAATCTCTCAAGTCATTTGCCTCTTCGGGGGGTGTTGTGCACTCTTGCTTACATCTCAGAGTTCAGTAAATATCACCATTGTTTGTGCTGTCGATAGCCTGAGCTGCCATGATTGCTGATCGTCATCCCACACTGTTGAGGTGTTGCTAAATTGTGTCTACTGGCGCATATGCACGCATCAAGCATGTGTATGTCAGAAACTGGTTTGTGGTGTCTGTCACAGGTACCGTCATCGACTTCACTGTCGGTGCTACGGATGCTGCGACCTGCATGTCTGTTCAGTCTACAGCTGTTTAGCCCCGCCCATTTACTTTACAGTAAAAAGCAGATTTTTTTTTTTCCTGAGCTGGTTTGTAAATGACAATCAGAATAGCGATAGTTTGCATATAATGAAAACAAACATACATCAGTCTTACAGGAACAGTAACAATAATCTGCCTGTTTAAATAGGGATAAAGAGAGGTTGGAAAGTGGTCATGTGAAGGTGAACTTATGGGGGGGGATAAAATACAAGACTAATATAGGCACTTTGAATAATGCTAGCTTTTAGCCTCATTATAAATGGATGTGGTGTTCAAACTGTCTCGCTACCCTGAAGAATTTCATTTGAAGGTTCCTGGGACATGTTGTAAAACAATATGGGAGATGTGTTTTCTGCATGTTGTGGTCTGTTCTTTCATTTGCAGTTGACTAATGAGGAGGAGACACCTGAGGTGCCCCAGGAGGCAAGTGACGCTCCCCCTTCATACAGCAGCATTGCGGCAGACGCAGGTAAAAGCCAGCTATCCTCCTCAACAGTAACCCAAATCTACCAGTTTTTGCCAGTTTCGCAGTACGAAGGCTTGGTGGCATCCTTTTGTGTTTAATACAGGGTGCGCAGTATTCCAGACCCCAATTAAAGACTAAAAAGAATTTCCAATGAAGAGTCACCATTCACAGTGCAGTTTAGTCAAAGACTAATCTGCCATTTTTTAAAAAGAATTGTTCATAATCAAACAAACAGAGTCAGCATTTTGACGAAGCATTTCACATCACACCACCTTGGATGGCTTTGTTTATCTTTACCATCTGCACATTTTAGTGCTGCACATTTCCCTGTTCCCAATACACCTGATTCGACTTAAAAAGCCCTTCCAGAGTTGTAGGGGGTGTTGAAGCAGGGAATCCACTAAAACGTCCAGGGCAGGGTTCCTCCAGGACCAGGGTTAAGAAACACTGCTCTAGTTGACTCTTGGCATTGGGCATGGTGACCTATGGCCCTTGCACAACTGCTCCAGAGTGTCTGATTCTGTTGGCAATGTTGGCAGTGTTTGTCTGGTTTTAAGAGTTTGAAAACATCCCTGCTGAACAAATGAACTTAGACCAGCATAGAATTCATGCTGGTGTATGCGGGTTAGTGCTGGTTGAAGCACAACAAAACACTCAAAACACAACAAACTACCACCATGTTGTGAACGGCTTAATTTGATCGGTCATCGGTATGTTTACACATACTTTCACAGCTTTAGCCTTCAACCATCAGACACTGATGAGATTAACTCATATTATCTTTACTGTTACAGCTTTCTTTGATTTCAAAGAAGAGGGGAATTACCCAAAACCCCCTTCCTACAATGTTGCCACATCTTTACCGTCGTATGATGAGGCTGAGCGGACCAAGGCCGAGTCCTCTGTTCCTCTTGTGACGCCAAGGGTGAGGATGTGCTGTCTCTGTGTTTTTTTACGTATCTGCTTTTGTGCCAGAGACCTTTTTGCACTCGTGTGTAATCCTTTCAAACCCTGTTACCTGACAGGATGAAGATTTTGTTTCCAGAGAGGACTTTGACGATGTTGACCAACTGCGAGTTGGGAATGATGGCATCTTCATGCTAACCTTTTTCAGTAAGATTCTGAAGAATGTATTCATGCCTGACCTTCATATGCAGTGATAAGTAGGGCTGCCAGGATCAGTTATGTTAGTAATTGAGAAGTCTCCTGATTACTTTAGTGTGTATTCAAGTTTTTTGTTTTACAAAAGGCCAAATAATTAAATACAGTGGAATTAACTAAATGATAAAAAGTATGCATAGTCTTTCTGGGATTACAAATTTAAAATATGGTGGATAAAAGCCTGTGGAAAGACTTAATCAAATGTTTATGATACTGTGGTGTAAAATGCATATGCATGGATTTGTCCATCAGGCTGTTTTTCTTACTGTAAGAGAGCTGCATGGGAATTTGCCATTTGCATTGTATTCCAGTTGTCAGCAAATCATTGCTGACTCATGGAGAAGGTCACATTTATTGCATTATTTTTTTAAACATGTATAATCAAGGACATTTCACAGCCCTAATGCTTCAGCAGCGCTTTTTAAAGATTGATCCCAGCAGGCAAATGCATAATCCATTGTGGTCTTTTATTTCCAGTGGCTTTTCTTTTCAACTGGATTGGCTTCTTCTTGTCCTTCTGCCTCACCACTTCAGCAGCAGGGCGCTATGGGGCCGTCTCTGGGTTTGGGCTGTCCCTGGTTAAGTGGGTCCTGATTGTCAGGGTAAGATCCTTTACTGGCAATGGAGAGTTATTACGTATATGAATAGTCTGTTCCTGGAGTTTGTCCTATTTTTAGGAGGCTTGTCTCAATTCATGAGAATATATATGAGACAATAAATGGGTGTTTCTTCGCAGTGTAATGATCACTGTTACATGGTGTGTGGAGTGAAGGTCCTTTTTTCAGGATTCTGTGCTGTGTAACAGTAGGAGAGCATGGTGGTTATGGAATCAGTTGAAGAAATGAAGTAAAAAATTTAATTTCAAAGTAATTTCAAAAGCTTTTTGTTTTTGTCTCACTGTAAAAGGTCATATTTTTATGGCTACATGTCAAATGATGGCTTTTTTGGGGGGACAAACCCCAGTTGTCTGCAATTTCTCATCAGGTAGAATGGAATATTTGTCATTGATTAGTAAAGCCTGTCCAGCCGTGTAACAGTGAGGATTATAGAATGGACAGGACTGAAAACCTGTAGAATCATGTTCACTGTGTACATTCAGGTGTATTGTTTGAAATGGCCAGTGAAATGTGTGTTAAGTTTTGTAACTGTTATGAGTGATTTTTTGTTTTTGTATTAAAACAGTTTTCCACATACTTTCCTGGATATTTCGATGGGCAGTACTGGCTGTGGTGGGTTTTCCTTGTCGTAGGTAAGCATGTTTTTGTAAATGTACGTTCATTGAAAAGAAATCCTTTTCATCCTTTCTGCCCAGGTCAGAACCAGTAGTGCACCATACCAAGTGTGAATCTTTTCTCTAAACAGGGTTCCTGCTGTTCTTCAGAGGATTTGTTAATTACTCTAGGGTGCGCAACATGGCTGATCATTCGTTCTCCACTCTTCCTCGGACCAGAGTGCTTTTTATCTATTAAAGGTAAAGGTAGAATCGTTACGTTGTTTTGTGTGTTTAAGTGAAAACCGATGTGTAATAGTACCGTGCAAAAGTCTTAGGCACTGGAGATTATATTAAAAAGGCCAATGACCTGGAACGTAAGCTTTATTTGGGTCATAAAAAACACTCATTTTAAGAATGATAAACATCTATTTAATTAGTGATTCGTTTTATGTCAGACTTTCCGTTGAACCATTTCTAAACCTCTCCTTGAGGAAGTTTCCAAGTTATTTATAGATACCATTTACCTTTTTTGGATCAATCAGTTTTTCTTCAAGTCAAATCAGGAATGCTGACGGAATTAAATTGAAAAAGTCCATGGATGGCTGGGGACACTGAAAAATGTATGCCTGTCTAACTGGTTTACATGCAGTTGGCTACTTTTTTGAAAACATAAAAACAATCTTGTTACTTGTTTTACTGCATTGATATTTGTTTACAATTATTTTGTAGTTTTTTGCATGCAAAAACACAGTTATTGCTAGATAAACCCAAAATAAATCATATTAACACTTTATTTAGGTGCCTAAGATTTCTGCATGGTACTGTATGTGTTTTTGGAATGAGGTATGGCTATTTTAGATTTATATTTTGGATTACATTCTAAAATGACGAGCTACTTAACTGCAAACTTAAAGGGGAATTCCAAAGTGTGTACAGAGTTAATGGTGATGTAAAGAAGTAATTCAGAGTGATTTGATATGAAATAGTTCACAGTCGAGAGAGTTACTGACTCTGGTGTCTTTAGAGTGGCGTTGACATTAACCAGGGTCACAATGTCTACAAAACAAATATAGCCATTTTATTTACTATCCACAATGACCAGTGAACCCACAACTCTTCTGGGTTTTTATATGGTTGATATGGGTTATGGGTTGATGATGGTGAAAATAGTGACAACCCCCAAAATAAGTGTGAAAAGTTGAAACATTCCACACTAAGCAGGTGGGTTAGTAGCAGGTGACGGTGTCCTGATTGATTGGCTATAAAAGGAGCATCCACCAAACCCTCTGGCTGTGTCTCAGTTGTGTAAAACACACTAATACTACACAGAATGTGGTATGTACTAATCTTGGTAGTTTGAGTTTGGCATGCGAGTACACAAAATAATAGCATACTTCATAATTTCATGCTAACAGGAAGTGATGAAGCGCACGTCATACCAAGCTGGACTGCTGCTGCTGCTGCTTCGGCTGAGGTTTATTTTTTTCTATTTAGTCATGATTTGCTGGAATACATTTATTTCTAGGCTTTTATCAGCTATTATCAGGCTGTTTTGATAGATTTGATTCAAACTCACATTTATACACCATTTCTGGCCCTGCCACTAGCGCAGCTGCCATCACATGACCATCCGCCATTTTTTTCCAAGATTTTCAAGACATAAGAAACTATTTTTTTCCTCAGACAGCGTGTTTTTTTTTGTTTTTTTTTTTTTTAAACGGTTGTTTTTGTCCTCAACAAAAGCCCATTTCCACTGCTTGACCCCGCTCAACAATGCAACAACAGCCTAATTACACCTGTGTACATGACTCTAACTTGGCGGGTTTGTTGTGGGAAGTGAGTCTCTCCCGTCGCGTAAGAAGACACCAGCATGTTGCCACAGCCACAGAAAACTACACCGTTAGCAGTAGCTATGTTACTTTTGTTAGCCATGAACTGTGTAGATAAGCTCAGGTTGCAGTTTAGTAGTTACTGAAAGGGAAGAGAGCCAAGACATTGAGAGCTTTTTATGGGTCTCTGCTAAATGACAATGATATATAGTTGGAGTTGGCCTTTCCGCATGAGTCACCGACGCTTTGGATTAGATCATTGATTGGTTTGTTCTGTCTTTGTGGCCCACCACGGGGAAATGTTACCAGCAGGAGCTCCACATATGCTACCATTAGGATTGAGTCATTTTGCGGGGAAGTCCATGGTTGTTTCAGTAGGACAATGCGAGGCCTTATTCTACACATGCTACAACAGCATGGCTTTGACTGACCTGCCCACAGTCCAGATCTGTCTTGTATTGAAAATGTATGGCAGATCATACATTAGAGAGTCTAACAGCGATAACAACGGACTGTTGCGCAGCTCAGATCTTGTATCAGACAAGAATAGCTGAAAATTCCACTTGGAAATCTGCAACAATTAGTATGCTCAGTCCCCAAACCACCAAGAAGTGTCATTAAAAGGAAATGGAATGTGACAGCAGTAGACATGCCTGTATACCGGCTCTGTCCCAAGTGTGTTGCAGGCATCAAATTCTTCATTTGTTTATATTTACAAGATGGTGAAATTGCGCAGTGAAAACATTGTAAATTCACTCTGAATCAACTGAAATATTATGTTTTCATATCTGTGACTGAATAATGGAGCAATTTTGAAAAATAGGTGGAATTCCCCTTTAACAGTGGTCATTGCAGTGATCTCCTAACCGCTCTCTTTTTTTAAATGGATGCTATGTTTGTGTACAGAATTTGCACCTCAGGACTATTACGACATCAAGGAAATGGCAAAACTCGAGCTTCAGATCTTCAGGACTTGGAAAGCAGAGCAAAGAAGAAAATGGCTGCTTTAAGAGTCTGCATACTGCTTTTAAATGATTAAGCGTTTAGATACATTTATGTACATTTACAAGGATGTTAATAGTCCTCCAATCATGTATTTATCACCAACTAATATCCAGTGCAATCTACCATGGAAACAATTTAATGCATTGTCTTCTGCTAATATTTCTGACATAGCACACGCCGAACGAACGTCATAATAACCAGTCATGAAGACTCTGAATTCCTTTCAAAATTGGCAGTTTATGCAACAGGCCTGTACGTTTTCTCATTAATAGTGCTGGGGAAATTTTAGTTTTACTTTGTGAGTAAGTATTGTAACCAAACATTTTTTTTTTTGTGTGTGTGAAGTACAAAGAGTAGATGTAGACGAACAGTACGGTATCAGTTGTTACTTACACATGCACTTTGATGATGCATTGAAGGCAGAGAAACAGCCAGTTTAAAAGTCAGGGAAGCATTAGGCCTTATGCAAAAATCTGATTAGTCTTTCTCTGATGGGTGTAATTATATAAAACAACGGTTTTGCTGTTATTATTATTATTATTAGGACCAAAAATCAGGACAAGATGCAAAGCGTTTCAGTGACATGCAGTGAAACACCTGAACATGTAAGTTCATTTCTTCAGTGATCTGTGTTCAACAGCAGTTTATGATGCCAAAGTAGCTGTAGGTAAACCACTGACATGTTGATTCTTCTTAATAAAGATTTTAGTGAGCGGCATGTTAATGAAATAGTTCTGCACAGCGTGACCTATTGTGATTTGTATGTTTACACTTGTGCAAAGTAACTTTTAATAAAGATTGCTTCTATGGTGAGATCACATGGTTTGTGAATGGAGGAACGTTTTGACGCATTTGCTCTTTGCACAGGCCTCTTAAATGTAGTTTTTCAGCCATAAACTGATGCAAGCTATGTTCCTTTACACGTTTACAGCCAGTATAAATCTGTGTTAGATTCGAAATCCTGTCTGCCCTGGGAGTGTCTGGCATCCCTTAATTAACCTTTTGGACAAACAAGCTTGTGGCTTTATGCCGTAATTGTTCAGCTGCTTCATACGCAAAAAGGGGAACTAACTAACTAACTACAGCACTGGTCTGCCTCAGGGTGGCGCTGTTGCTAGTTGGTGCAGCCACTTGGTCCCTTACAGCCTAAAAACTGTAACTATGTATAACTTATCTGTAAATCTGAGAACTTGAGTGAATGGTTACTCATTTCTCAAACTGATAACAGAAGCTGTATAAGACCTCAGTTAATATGTACAAGAGCACATTACTAAACTAGAAAAGAGCATGAAACACGAGAACAAGAAACGTTTTATTGAAGCTGGCATCAGCGCTGCTGTGGCAAGTGAGTTAGCAGCCAGTCAGACCTGCAGTAGCCAGCCACAAGACATAAGTTGTAATACAGTAGTTTATGCTATTGGTAGAATGCACATCATCTACAAATTAGGTATGTAATTACATAACTACATAAATACTTCACAGGGATAGAAAATACAGAAGCAGTTGTGTTTCATAATGCTACACTAACGTTTTGCTGTGACTGTTATTACTTCTGAAGACTTTACTAGGTGTTACTGACACTGAATACTTGTACTAGAAGACTCAAAGACCAGGACAGAGTTCTCTTTCTGCCAATCAGGTGAGTCCCTGCCCATTTTAAACCTTCCGGTCGAATTCATATAAGGACACTGTAGTCGCGGCACCCTCAAAAAAGAACCCTTATAATGTTCAATCATTTACTTAGTGGTTTATATACTTGTTTACTTACTTTATATATTTATTTATTTCATTCAAGTATATTTTTGCCTTCATCCTTATACTTTTAAACGGGGTTTTGACACATGACCTGTACTTGCACGTGAGCACACTTCTTATAATTTACACTTTTATAATTTAGAATAGCTAGCAAAACATGGCAAAAATGATGCCAGTCTAAAGAGAGGGCTTATTATATTTCATCAGTTAACCTATAAACTCTATAAAATAAGTTTAAAACAGCAGTGCAGGTTTTAAGAACAAGACTAAATGTACACAAACTGGAGTTAAAATAGAGATATAACTTCCTTCCCCATCACAGTAAATACAAATAAATCATTTTCAGTGAGGTTTAACTTGGTATACATTCAAAATTCTGTAAGCAGCATATCATGTTATTGGCCTGTAATATCATGCTATTCAGTCTGAGGTTTGGTTTTAAGTATGTCTTAAACGTTTCAGAACAGTGTTAGTGTGATGTGTCCACATGCCTTTGGATGCTTTGCTGTAAGCTGAACTGGTACATAGGCAGTGAGTGGTCTGTGTATGTGAGGCTAAGGTTTAGTTCATGTACTCATACAGTAAACACTGTATTGGAATGCATTGCTACTCATTAGCAAGTGAGTGCTGGTCCTCAGTCTTTCGTTTGGTCCAGCTGTCGAGGCAGGAAGAAAATGGCCTTCTGTCCGATGTGGGTCCTCGAGCCGTTTTTCGGCTTTCCGTTCTTTTTTATTCCTACGTACCAGTTTGAGTCGTTCTTTTGCGAGCGGTATGTGTTGTAATGGTTCTCCTCCATCTTCTCCAGGAAGTAACTTTCATCTGTTACTGATAACTGCAAATGCAAACAGACACAAGTGATAAGGAGGCTATCGCAGCGGTAGAGTGCTTATTATATGCAGTAGATACTAGACTCACCGAGCCATACAGCGTGCCGTCCTCACTCATTGAGAGGAAACGTCCGGCCTCTATTCCCTCGATGACCACCAAGCCGGGACTCACAGCTTTTATCCTCAATACAGCTTTAAAAACAGAGGGACACACAGAAATGGCAAAACGAAAAAGACTGTATTAATAGAATTTGATGCCACAAAAAAACAGCACATTTACAAATGCTCAGTCTGCAGCAGTTCAGCCCCACCCATTCTGTATGGGTCTGTATATGTTATAGGTTATATGGTGTACTTTTTGAATGAGATGCAAAACAGAGGTCCTTTACATATATCAGTCTTTAAGGTGCCACAGAATACATTTATTCAGTATTTTAAATTGTTCTACATTGAAGGTATGTGACTTGGGTTGTGGGGTGGTGACAAAAGTCCAGATGCGGATTTACACGCCTATTCACACCCTATGATTTGGTCCTAGAATGAAACGAGCCGTTTTCCCTTGTTTGGTGAGCTAATGAATATTTAATAAGCTCTGCTCTGATTGGCTGATTTAAAGTGAGACACCGCAGTGATCGCACAAAAGCTAACGTTACCTATACTCACTACTTGCTTTTGACCTGGACAAACACAAAGTAAGTCACAGCTGTTCCTCACTGTAATACTCTCAGTTTAAGATGATCTGCTTCAACCACAAACAGATAAAGCCACACAGCATGGCTGCTACTTACAGGCTGCTGTTGGGGCTGTGATGCTAATGAAGGTGGAGCTCTCTTCAGTCTCTTCAGTGTTAAATGCTGAGCAAAGCTGCTCCATATTGTTCAAAATTTGAGAAACTGCCCAGAGTGAAATTAAATGATCTAGGATCTCGTTAAAGATGTGGGAACTGAAGTTGGCTTCCTGTTCGTCAGTTTATTTTGCATTTTTTCTATTCCACCTTAAATAGTACCACATTTGACCTCGTGTAAGTCGTGTAGTACTAAATTAAGGCCATGGATGCAGCTTTCTCTAGTGATGGGGAGTCGATTCCAAAAGAGTCGATTCTTTGACTTCAGCGATTCTTGATCTGGGAGTGGGGGTCGACTCTTTGCCAATGAGTCGAAATGCTTGGAGTGGACTCTTTGACTCGGTGCTTTTTAATGGTAATCCGGGCCATTTTGGTGGAGGTGAACAGGAGAGAGTCTGAGTAGCGGTTCACGAAACACTGTTGAGGAAACGTTTCGGCAGCTTCTTGAAATATTGAAATATGCGGTCAAACTAAAATGGTCCTGCAGTTCGCCGTGGTGCTGCATCAGTTAAGGTAGACGGGAAAGGTAAATAAAAGACTTTTCAAAGGCTTCGAATAAATTATAAATGTTTTAATTTAAAACAATTCTGACTACAGTATTCATTCTCTCAGTTCATCACTTCCCCCCTCGCGGCTTGAGTTAAGAGTCAGAGTCGACTCCAGAAAACTCGGCTTCTCGAGGTCACTAGGCTCGAGTCACAAGTAGCCAATCACAGGTGCGCCCCCTCCCCCTCCTCCAGTTTCACATCCAATAGGATTCCGATGGGCCCTTAATGAGGTGCCTGAATAGAATCGCCTGATTAAATATACATAATTAAATATAGTGATAAATAAACAGATCGCTAAAAGTAAAAGAAATGGGCCTGTTTTAAAGATGTAAAGTGCGTATTGTTATTTGAAATGTAGTGAGTAAAATATTGGGTGACAGAAATACTTAAGTACCTTAAAATGGCTTAGGTACTGTAAAGAAGTACTTGCAGTAGTTACATGCCACCTCTGCCTGTGGGGGTCCTGACCATTGACCAGATAGACTACAGTCTGTAATTGTAGAACCACAAAGTGCTCCTATATGGTCAGTGGACCTGATATAATGGACAATGAGTGTAAATGCAACGATGCACAGTGAATAGGTTTTGTGATGACACAAAAAGAGACTCAAAAAAACTTTGCTCTGGAGTTTGGGGAGTAAACAGTACATTATGAAACTGATATATGAACAAAAATCCTGTATTTTTTCTTGGTTGTTTTTCTTTTCTTTTTTTTTTAAATGACAATGAAATGGAGTTATCTGCTATTAAGCATAGCAATATTTCACTGACTTTGTGTTAGTAAATGTGTAAAAACAGGTTAAATAATATTTTAGTAATTATTAAAACAGCTTCGAGGCAGTGCAACTAACAGTCGGCCTGAAACACAGCACACACTCTTCACATGTGAGAAACTGATATCAAGAGGGGGGGCGGGTTGTCTTACTGTGGGGGTCATCTTCATCTCTGGTTCCTCCCACTGCTCCGTCGGGCAGAATGCGGAGATGGTATCCTCCGTTCATGCAGTGCAGGCGGGTGAGCTTCCTGTAGTCTGCTACGTTGGGCTGAAGGTCCTCGGGCTGCTGAGAGAGCTGCGTGATTTCTGCCTCCATCTGCTCAGCAGGAGAAGCTTTAGCGGGCAGGGTGGTCGGATGTAGTCGAAGGCAAACGGAAATGAGGTGTGTAACCCCCCCCCCCCCACACACACACACAC
>CM067474.1:59205717-59231165 GCA_034552555.1 Semaprochilodus insignis
CCCCCACACACACACACACACACACAACCCCCCTCCCCCACCCAGCCCCCCCAGGGGTGGTGGCGGTCACTGATCCGTGCTCTGATAGTGATACTGCACTTTGCACAGCCTCGTTATGCAGTCAGCTCAGCTCAGCTGGTACAGCATTAGTGAGCACTGTGTGGTGCAGAATGAAAATCAAGCACAAAGAACTGTTGTGTCATTTCTCAGTGAGTGGAGCTAATTTCATCTCTGTGTTGTATAGTGTAGGTGAACCACACTGCTGGGAAATCCATCATGGTCACCAGCAACGTGAGCCGATATGCTAATGACCATCAAGACCATCCAGTGCTGAGCTGGTGATGGTTGAATTTGTCACCCAGCGTCATGCTGGTCGAACAACATGCCAGTATCCAAAATGCTGGTCTGTTGGTCAATCAGCATGTCCAGGCCAACAGTAGCTCAGCATACAAACCATGTACATTACTCCAGTTCATCATCTTAGTGACTTGTAAATTACACTCATCATCAAAAGAATAGCTGCACCCAGAAGGAGGTGTGGGATTGCAGTGCTATTGGGAAGGAAGATAAAGGTACCAGGAGCAATAAATGATGATACATTTAGACTGATATGATCAATATTTATTGAGCTACACATACAGAAGTAGTGTCTCTCAGTATGGCCTTGGGCCGCCATGTTCGATAATACACGCCAGACGTCTCAGCATGGAGTTGCAGAGGTTCCTAATGGTGTCCTGTGATAATCCATCTCCTGCAGATTGTGCGGTAGGGGTGGAGGTGGAGTGACACCAGACCTTCTGGATGTGTGCCACGTGACAACAAATCGCTCATCTTGGTGGCAACCACGGTGCCTCCACACACGATTCATTGGTCGTCTCCACCAAGACAAAAGCGGGACTCCTCACTGACGATGACCTGCTGCCATTCTGAATCACTACATGACAGTCTGGTATGACACCTTTGGTGACGCTGACGTGGTGTTAAGGACAGTCGTCGTAACGGTCTGCATGTAGTCCTGCATCATGTACCCGTCTGCCAATGGTGCTGGCACTAACAGGATGACTCATATTGGCTGTTGCTGTTTGCAGTAGATAGATAGATAGAGATTGAGCCTCTGTTCTAAGGTAAAGATTTGGAGAGGTGGTCTTCACATCTGGCGTGTAGGACCCGCTCACAGGTGGGCTGTGCTTATTAACAAGCCGAAGCTTCTAATCAGCATCTCACCTGTTAATAATGTCTTTGTATCAATAAATGATGACAATGTAATACACGAATAACAGCGCTGAGGAAAATGGTTCATTCAGTCTAATTATGGCTTAATGACACAGTAATGCACAGCCAGTTATAATTATGTCCTCACCCTGTGGAAGTATTGCCCATATCTCTGTATAATATTAAAGGGCACATACTATGGAATAACAAATTTATCTCACTTCTGGGAAATAAAAGACTTTGGTCATTCATTCCCCAGTCCACCCAGTCCATCTACGGAAACCAAGCTGCACAAATGGCTTGTTTGGAATTCAGTGTTTTTGTGATGTCATAAAAGCTAACACAATCATATATATCCACTTACATAGTTCTCGTCATTTCTAGTTGTCAGCTGTCATGAGCGATGACACAATGAATTCACAAAATTCAGTATTTACTAAGGCTGTTACAATACATCATGATATGTTGCAGCACAACCTGTTATGTTACTATGTTGCGTGGGTGACCGATATGGCAAACACGTCACAATACTTCAAGACTTAATTACATAGTGTAATACTAATAAACCTGCTATTACAGTGATTAGTACAGTGATTTTGAAACTGCACTGCAACGTTAAACAAGCCTGATAATGCTCACTTTGAATGTACAACATGCTCAGAAAAGTTGACTGTCACAATAACGATAGAATACTGTCATATTTTCAAGCCCTGTGGTTTTGTACTGTTGAGTGTCTTTTGAGTGGAGCGAACATATTAGCTTGTGGCGATAGCACTAGATTGGTACATCATATAACAGCTTTCTCCTAATAGCTGTACTTTTGCAATATTGATTGTTTTAATAAACTGATCAAAGGAAAGATTAGCATTAGCATAAGGCACATTATTAGCCACTCCTTATTCTTGCTGTATCAAATCAAATCAAATTCTGAATATTGTGAATCATTACGCCCCTACTGCAAGCACACCGTCCCTTTACAGTAGGTATACACCCCTTTACAGGAAGTACACTGTGTATTGTTCTTCTGCTGTACACTATGAAATACAGTTGTAATGCTATTATGCTGTTAATAAGTCATGGATAGAGAGGCAGACGGGATATAATCTGGTCTTTTTATTCATGTATTAAACATGTAATAAGCTTTAACAGAGGAAAATGAAAATATTCCATGTCTTTCTCCATTTCCTGCTCAACATAACTTTTTGACAGCTGTTAAGACGAGCACAGTTTTGAGATTTCTAAAAATCAGAAATGAATACACATTTGGCACAGAAAGAATAGATTACAACAATACAGGCTTGTAGAAATTCCCCGAGAAGTGAGTAGTGAGGCTAACATGTTGCTTTCGTCTGCTGCGGTTTATCTGAGAAATGGACAGAGGAAGGTTATAAGCACTTGGAAAACTAAGAGGATTAGGCTGCACCGATTAAACAGAGGAGCATCAGCTAAAACGGGCACGTGTACTTAGACTACCACAGCAACCACCTGGAGCTGAAGGAGCTACTGCAAACTGCAGAGGTCTTGGACCTGAGCTGTGACGTTAGGGCTTCTTTTATTTCCTTTAGAGATAAATGTGTGAGTATGATTGTACTGTACTCCTTTTTCCCTGTTCATGGACATTTTATGCTTTTAGGGAACCTTGGCCACTGGCATTTGTTTCCTTGGACTACAGCGACAAGCTCTGCGGCCTTATGGCTGTGTAGACGGTTGGCTTTTTAAGCCAGGGACACACAAAAACACACACACAAAAAAAAGACCAAATTCTGCGATCGGATCAGAACCATGATTCACATTGCATAATTCATTCCTATAGCGTTCGACAAATGACAAAACAGTTCATAACAGTTCTCTCAGACAATATTCAACACAAGTTCGGCTTCTCGCACGTAAACTATCTTCGTTCGTGTGACTTTTCTTTAAAGCGTTTAACAGGAGTGAAAGTGCTCAAATTGCATTTTAGTCAAAAAGTCCAATAGAACAACTCGGGAAGCTATGCAGATTACAGGTGAGATTCCTAATTTCAATAACATAGAAATAAGGACCACTTTAGATCACACTGCGTCATCACGGAGCTGCCAAGAACAAAATACACGGCCATGTTAAAAAGGAAAATCGCCAGTGCAAGTGGGTATAAAAATACAATGACATACAATATCTAACAATGGTGGATGCAAAACGTTCCGACCGCGCGCTTACAGAAAACGGCTAAAATGGGACGAGCTAAAAAAGGCACATATTTTCCCTTTTGCTATAATTGTGTAATTCTGTTAGCAGTTAGCAAAAACGTGAGCTTCAAAATAGTAAAGATATGTTATGTGTAAGTATTAAATTCTCTCCAGTCGACTTCTAACAACGCCTAAGCTGTATCGCTGTACATATTATTGAAATGATTATTTCAAAGAAGATGCGTTTCGGATAATCAGATGAAGTAATAAACTCTTTGTATTTCTGACAGACGTAAAAATTAAAAGTTACAAATGATGCTCTCAGAGAAATAGCTTTAATTTGACTACTTATTGTAATGTTGAGAATCAAACACCTGAGACAACATTTATGGTATAATCTTTTTTTTATCCACCATAGAATATCATAGTTAAATCTTTCCAACTGTATAGCTATTTATCGTGAGCTCTCTTTTGCACTCTTTACCCGTCTTTAAACTCAACACTCGCCCACCATGGTTCTTGCGCTGGGTTGGGTGCATACAGTTTCTCATTCATTGCCCCATACTGACAAACCCATGTCTCTCTCTCTCTCTCTCTTTCATACACACTGTGTCTCACTGTCCCTCTGCATGTTCAGTGAGGAACGCTTGGTGATGCGGTGTAGTTTTAAGGCATGGTGTCCCGCTGCCGGCGGAAGGTTTGTGTTTTTTTTCCTTTCTTCTTTTCATTTCTGGTGAAAGAGCAGCGGTTTGACACTCCCGGCTTTGATTTTTGGTAACTGGTTGCTGATGATTTCGGCGAGCATCTCTGGGAACTCCACGCTCAGTGACTTGTTCACAAATGTGTAGAAGCAGAAGTTCATCAGTCCGCCCACCATCTGCAGAGAACAGTAGAGAATGACGTGAGGTGAGAGAGACGGCGACAATCACACGTTCATGCTAATGCAAGTCGCTGCTGCGGGGTCACTTTTAGAAGGGTAATGCAAAATGAAAGGCCTCATTACGCAACATGCCTCATGGGCTGGACTGAGTCCATCTCAAACCATCAGTTTTCCTGATCGCTCCACAGCATAGCTGCCAGTTTCAGAGCTTATTTTAACTTACCATCGTAAACTGGGCTGCGCCATTTCCCTTCGGAAAATCCCCAATGGCTCCTTAATGCAATGGCAAACTAGATGTTGCATTGTTTTCAATGGGGAACCGAAAAAAGTCGGTGGGACGTTTCATCAGACGTACAATTTCCTCACAATTTGCCATTAACCACACTTAAATAAACCGGCTGCTGATTTTCACCAGAGCCACAGACACAAAGTCATCTCACTGTCCAGATGAACCTAGTATTAAGCAACCAAAATAAGAGTACAGAGCTTCCTCCTGCCTTTCTCCACCTTGAGTAAACAATCCACACTGACAAAACTCTCCTTAGATAAACACTCATATCACCAGTGATGCTCCCATCAGTGTTTCCATGGCTGCATGCCACTCTGCTGTTGGTACATGTTGGCAGTAGACGAGCGATGGCAAACCGGATATTCTATTACTTTTAGTGGAGCTGCGACGGATACTACTGCCACCGACAACGTTCCACAAACCACAGCAGCCAGGAGTTCAATTATACCAACTTTTGCCCTCAACAGTGTCCTCTTGCCTTTTTCCACCTTAAATAAACAATCTACACCACTAAAACGCTCTTCTGATTATCACTCATTTTCAACAGTGACGTCACTGTGCCAAAGTTTGCATGGCTTTATGCTGCTTTTGGTCCCATACAGTCTTTTCAATGTGAGAGTAGCACCAGTCCGGTACCACTATGAGATATGGAACAACAATTTGTTTCAACACCAACATGTGAACGTGTGAATGGCTAGTCTAATACTGTATTAGCTCTGAGGCATTTGTGCTTTCAAAAATGGCAGGTGAAGCAGTTTATAAGAAATTAAGAACAAATACTTTGAAACACTAGTATTAGCAAGAAAAAGAAATCAGTAATGCACGGTTCCTAACGAAAGCTTGTAGTCAGACAGAGCAATTGTCCACAAAATTTGTGTAACTTAAGATTCTGATTTCTGAAAAACACTACTTGTACTATAAAGTGTACATGTATAGCTACAAGGTAAAAAATACTGTAGTTTGTCAATTCAACCTTCAAAAAATCACTATGCAACTATAGTTTTATTTAAATCAAAAAATAATCTGAAACAGGTTCACTCAAAATACCAGAGTTTAAGAAAACTAGTTGATTTACGTGTTACCACATTACGTATTAAGTATATTACATCAATTAAGTAAGCTGAACGGACAAACTACTTTTTTTTACAGTGCAATGACTTCACTGAGGCTAACCTAGCTGAAGGTCAGTGTGTTCTGTTTGAGGGTGGCATGTTAAAAAATCTACTGAAATGGATTTCAGTTTACCTGGTGTAGAACACCTGATTCATTTCACAAAGAGCTTGAAAATGATCTGATGAAGAAGTACGGAAGACAGCGTGTCTGACTTCTCTAGGATTACTGGGAAACAAATACCTATGAGAGCTTATTTAACTGTTCTGGTCAGGGCTGACTTCATCTCAAAATACCTGTTAAAAACATGATTCAGTGAATAATTACACATTTTATGGATGTTATAGATTAATTGTACACAAATATAGTTAATACTAGTAAGCTACCTCTAAAAGCTCATCCTCACATTACTCACAATTGGTTTTAGGCAATTTCTCCAGCTAGAGCATGAATTTATTCCAACACCCTCTTAAAAGTAAAGGTTCCTAAACGGTTCTTAGCTTGGATGTACAGGATGTACGGGGTATAGAACGTTTACATTATGTGGGGCTTCTATAGAACTGTTCTTCAACGTCATTGCTCAAAATATCCCTTTATTTTTGAAAGTATACTATAAGTAGTGATAATACTGGGAAGTATTCTCAGAATATTTAGGACAAGGTGTGGTGATCTGGGATCAGGTTTTATGACTAAAATCCAATGACTAAGATCCAATCCTGGATCAACAGATTAGTGGGTGCTTTGTAAACACCAGTCTGGTCCTATGCAGTGATGCCACTTTGGATTCTTACGTCATGCATGGAGTCCAGTAGCTTAGTGAGCTGGTAGAATCGTTGCCAGTTCTGGCTGGAGTTCTCCTCTCTCCTGACGATGGCTTTTCCCAGTTCTTTAATGTAGGACATCCTGATCTCATCAAACACAGCCTGACTCTTCAGACCGTCCTTCGGCACTGAGGAGGAAGAGCAGGAGATGAAAACAAGCTTCAGGTTCAGCACAGATGCATTAAAGTGCAACCAAAGGCAGCTTTTCGACATGAGACTGGGTTTGATTTGTGTGTAAACTAGGTGAAATGGAGCAAAGCAGGCCTTTAAGGTCAGCCTCTCACCTGTGCTGAGCAGCAACAGCACCTTCATGCACAGGTACTCCTCGTTCGACACCTGCAGCCTGACAAACTCATTGGATATCTTCAACATCTGTGCACACTGGTCACCCATGTAGGGCAGTTTCATCCTCTCCCTGCACAAACATGCACATTCAGCATTTACTCATCTGACAATGATCCAAAACACAGCACTTAAAACTCCTGACAGTTTCCTTCGGTACTGTGATGTGTGTCTGAGTAAAACAACAGTATCAGGGTGGGTCTCTAATCACTGCTGGTTTGGACAGACTTTTCATGTAGATCGGGCTTGGGTCATGCGCCTTACCTTGTTTTTTACTTTGCAATTTTATATTTTATAGATCTGTTTTTTTCTCTCTTTTACAACAATGGTTTTGCAAACAGTTTCCTATGGACAAATAAAAACATAAAAACAATACATGGAATATATGTTGGGTCGAGGATGCATGGCTACTACAGCACAAAGGCAATGCAGTGTTGCTGGCAAGGCAGAACGCTTCTGTGACATTTTTGATTTTACTGTTAAATTTTTCAGTTTTGGGGGAGTAAATCTGTCTGTTGTACAATGAAAGAGCTGATGGTCGTTGCTGCAGTGTCTACGTTACGGGACTTTCACTGGAAATGAATGCGTGCATTCATGTAAATGCTGTAAAAGGCTTTGGGCGTGAATGAAGCAAGTCCTGAACATTAGCGGAGAATTTATCCCAGTAGTGTACCGGGTCTATTCTTCAGGAAGGTAAGCAGGTTTGGTTCTGGCTTCATTTTCATACCCATTCAAACCTTTACCTCTGAGTAGAAACTGACGATCTAAATGTCTGATTACACTGGTGATACTAAACGATGGTCCATGTTTACAAAATGTCTCAGAGTAACAGGGCTGATCTGGGCTCAGTTTATGCCTTGTACAGAGCAACTGAACAGGACTACAGGGACAGATTTTAGATCAGTGTTTTTACTCTGAGATGCCTGATAAATACAGGCTATACTGGCCTCAGCTGTAAGGGCATCTTCTACCAACACCACAGAGCTACAGTGAAAGTGGAGCACATCAGTGAGCTACTCACTCATTGATCACCAGGTCTGGGGCAAAACAAAGCATGTTGCCATTGCACTGCTGGTAGGACCTCCAGCCCAGACCGAAAGACATGAGGAAGAGCCAAGATGACTGGAGCAAGGTCATCTGATCATCCAGGTGAAGATTACGAAAACCTGCAAGTGAAGAAAGTAATAGTTTAGGAGCCTAAAATGTACTGTCTCCTTACCACTACAGTCTACAAACGAACATTAAACAAGGTCTTTGTCCTTAAAAAGCACAAGCTCAGAGCCTTAGTTACGAAAGCAACAACCACACACTTATGAAATCAACCACATAAGGCCAGCAAGTTCAGCCCAGCCATGGAAAAGTGTGTCTTGGCTCAGGGATGGATGAAACGCAAGCTGCTTCAGGCAAAGGTGTCAGCTAAATGATGAAATGGAAGTATTTACTACCTGGCAGAGCTTTGGCCCACTTGACGGCAGAAACGAACTGGCGGCCGCCCAACCTGTTGAGGGTGGTCATGAGTCGAGTGGAGGTGTCGGTCAGTGTGCTGTCGTAGCCAGCATAAATGGTCTCTGGCTCGATGGCTTTGAGCAATGACAGCATGGTGGGCACAAGCTGGGGTATGGCCTTGGGCACCAGTGCGCGCACCTCCTGCACTGGAGCGGGATTCAGCTCTACCGTGTTCGCCTGCTGCACACCCTTCAAGCCCTTCATCTTCTTGACTTTCCGTGCTGGAGTAGATAAGGATAGATAAGTTAGAAATGATTTGTAACCAGGCCAGTCACAACGTGTATTAGGTTGTATAATCTCTATTCAGTTGTCTTATCCATGCAAGCTGTGAGAGTTTGCTACTTGGTTACTGAATGCTAGAAGACACCTCAAGCAACTGAAAAGGAAGAAGTCTATTTACTGATTCATACTTCATAAACAGCTGTATGTGAAAGTCTGGGTGCACCTGGTGAAATTACGTGTTCTGCTGGTTTTCAAAACAAGTGAACTTTTTTTAAACCTAAAGTTCATGCTGTGTGGGGTAAATGAACAAATTAAACACACGTCCAGTACTTTATTAGCCAAATGTTTAATATACATAACACTGTTTGCTTTTTACTGAGCTAAAAAGAACATTATTAGGTGAGAACAAGTTGCGTACACATATCAAATACAGCGCTATGTGGAATGTAATAGCACATGCATAATTACGCTATGGCATTAAGTGCGTTTACATGCTCTGAATAATTTGATAACTGCAGAAAATGTGATTTTGTCAGTATTCCGTTCAAATGCACTCAGGTAATCAGATAATAGGGAAACTCTAGTTCTACACAAGTCAGACAATAATCAGATTTCTGCACTGCGACCACCCAATACATTTACAGAATTAGAAATGACAACCATAGCATAAAACTCGCTTCGTGTATATAATGGAAAATATGAACACTGCTATGATCACTGCCATCTTATTTCCAGTACTGTGGTCTGTTTTTGCACATGTACAGACGGAAATCTGAAAGAAAGCAGAATAAGGGTATACATGCACTGAGAAACAGTATGCTGTTTACAAGACTACTTGAATGAATCAGAAATCTGATTATGATCGGCTTAAGAGCATGTAAACACACTCATGGTGGTTCAGCAGCAGCATTCAAATACAGCATAAGCACACTTAACTGGCTCACGTTATGTACCTCATAGAATTGAACATCCATTTAGGCTCATTTATCATGAAATGCTTGCACAACGTAATAAATGGCCAGAGGTCTCAAACACTGTAAAATGACTTTTAATAACTGTGATGATATGCTAACATCTTTGATTTTTACCTTCTAGGTTCATCCCGGCCATGAGGCACTTGCGGAAGCGGCAGGCAGGACAGTTCTTCCGGCGGATTTTATCGATGATGCAATCGTTCCGCCCAGCGCACAGGTAATTGTGTTGCCCTATGAGGATTCAAGGCAGAGCAAATTATGTTTTCATTAAACAACAGTCCTGGGGGAGCTCATTTAGGAGGCACAGCTTTCTTTTATTGCAAATGTCAAAAGTCAAGACAAAAAAAAGGGAAAAATGAGGTAGTTTGGTTTGAAACAGCACCAAGAGACAAGAGACTATCAGGAACCATATGGTTAATATGTGAACAAGCCTGGGTTAACTTTACTTTGCCATGATAACAGCAATTCTCAATTCCTGTCCTGGGAGATTCTTGCTCTACCCAGTTGGACAGTTCTCTGTGGTCCACTTACGATGTTTGTGTGGGATCATTTGTACACAACAGTTTTTCCAACCACTCTTCACAAATAAACAGGCTGTTTTTGTTACCAAGACTGTTCATACTGGCTGCTATGTATTAAACGCCCCTTAAAACTTCAGTGTAAAGGGGTGGGACTATGCGGGAGTAGGCCGAATAGGTGAATATGGATTTTTCTGATATCACAAAACAATTAATTAACAATGAATTAAAAATCCATAAATCAGCCTGAACAGAATGATCTTAAATTCTAATGTCTACATCAACACTTCTACTTAAAAAAACACAAAAGTCAAGAAATTTAGATTTTCTAGGACATGGCCCTATTCAGGCCATGAGCAGTGGTCCTCCAGGACAGGAAACTAATAGCCACTTTCCCACAGAGCTTTTCATGCGTGAAGTAAAGAGTTTCTACTAGCTCATTTGAGCATTAATTCAGCATGTTGCTGCTATATTAGACCACAGTGAAGCTTACAGTCAGCATTCGAAGCAGCATGGCCGGCCAAAAGCATGAGCAGGCTGCAGCTTGAAGCCATTACACAGTCTATGAATGTCCTCTAATTGAGCACTTAACTGTTCAGCTGGGTGGACTCTCAAACACAGATTCGGTTATTTTGTCATATGGTGATTCTCTACTGAAAAGCCTTTAACCAGTCGATAACCAGCTCTAATTTGTGCTCGGAAAAGCACCATGCAAAACATTGACTACGTACAGCACAGCAGTGCATTCGGCTAAAAACAGAATGGCTGAATTGGTCGATTACTCCAATCAAATCACACAGTCAGTGTTTCTAACGATATAAACAGAGCAGCAGAAAGCAGGTTAAATATGAAGTATTTTAGGAAACATTTTAAGATGTTTGCTTCAAAATACAGCCACTACGATACATTATTATTGCACTGCAGAGATGTATATTGCACCTCACAGTTTGACGATCGGTCCAGATCAGCAGGTGCAGAAACATGCGCTCAGCTGTCACACCATGCTGATAATCTCGTCTTTACATGAAGAGGCACAGAGAGGCAGACACGAGCGACAGGAGGGGGATAGCATCAGCATTTACAGAGTTTAGTTACCATCTGTGTTTTGTCTCGATCGCCATCCTTCACCAAAGCACGGAAAACAAAGGGAGAATAACAATAACAGAAAACGTCTTACTGTCCTTGGATCGTGTATTAAAATAAATACACACTTAAGGGACTCATACCTTACACCCCCCCACACATTTATCACGTTTGTGGGGGTTTATAAACCAAAATCCATAATCATTTATTTTTACATGACCATTTTCCTCCCTCTCTTCATCCATTAGAATTAAACAGGCTGCTTTTGTTACTGTGCCTTTAAGACTGATAAATGTAAATGAGCTCTGTTCTGATTGGCTGTCCTGTGCCTTGTTCAAAAAGCAGTCCAGTATGAAACACTGCTCATTACTTCAGCATGAGTGGGCGGGGCTAAGAATCAGCATATAGGGGGAGCCTATATATCCTATGCCTGGTTTTCACGAAAAAGCCAAGTTATTCAGAACACTGTTTTTGCAGCTTTGTTTTTTGCTCTGTATGAACTGGGGAACGAACATTACATTTTGAAACCATGTTTACATACTACATCAAACTCTGTTGTTTAGAAAAAGCAAGGAAAATGTGTTTTTCCAGGATACTGGCCCTTTAAAGTTGAAAAATGTCTTTATTTTTAACCACTTATGTTAATTGGAAACTTAGATGATATATATAGATTGACTACTGAGCAAAGGACATCCAGGGATAGAAAAAGCAGTGTTTGATGGTGTTAAGTATTGATGGGCGCAGACCTTTCAATATGCGGATGGATAATTAAGTATAATTAGGTAAGTGAACATGGAATGTGAAGTTTGGATGAAACGAAAGAAAATTCAGTGCATTATGTTGTAATTTTTGTGTGCAACATGGAACTAACGAGGAAATCAGGATACAAGCAGTACTGAAGTCTCATGTAGAGGTGGGCGAAAAACTTCCAAGACATTTTCATGATACATGATAGATTAAACCATATGTTATTTTTTAATACGTTGCAACAGACAAAATAGAACCTGTGATCACATCTGAAACCCTATAATAATAATGATCATAAATCTACAATCTACATCAGTGACCTTTAGTAAAGGTTTACAAACTGCTCTAAACCAAATCCAACTAAACTGGCTTGATCATGCTCACTCTGTGATGAAACACGTAGTTAATCAGTGTTCTTAAATAGTGGCGATATGACGATATCCAGGATATGCCTTGAAAGGTGCATTGTGAGATAATTCATCGCAGTAATGTTAAAACATTGACATTACCCAGCCCCAGTCTAACGTTTACATGAAATGACCACATATAAGTGGAGCTACATGGGTCTGTCTCATGGAACTACCTCAAACCATATCCATAAAAAACTGGGGGTCAATTATCATGGAGATATTCCTAACAAATATGAATGAAATTTATAATCCAGTATTCTTAATAGCGAATGTATATATATATTTTAATTAGAGAAAATGTGTCTGTACAGTTTTTAACTGTAAAAAAAAAAGTTGTATAGTGTAAGACAATGAACCAAAAGAACAAAATGTTTTGTGGTACAAGTAAAAAGAAAAACCTGAATGTGGTCAATATGTTGTGTTAATAAGATAAAATTATGAACACTGTTGTAAATTGTATGTTTAATAATATCTGTTTTAATAATCAGAATTAAGTTACTTCTACAGCAACAGTATACAGATTATAAAAAAACATGAGACATAATAACATTATTTACAGATGTATTTAACTGTTGCAGGAATTCTGACACTTAGATAAAAGTACTGAATTTCAGAATCTAGCCCTAGTGTTAAATATAATCACTGTTAAATGAAAGATCGGGTATAAAATGATTCTTGTCAAGCAAAATGATCTTGTATGTAGTTGCTATATTTTATATTTCTCATTTTGAGGTCATAAGCGAATTTTAGTTTAGTTTATAAGCACATTTTTAGTTTAATTTTCTATTTTCACTATATTGGCAGTATTATATATGCTATATTACTATATTTTTTCTCATTTTTTAAGAAATATGCCCCATTATCTGCCAATCTAGTGATCTAATTTGGCTTACTAAAATTACTTCAAACAAGTAAAATAAGACTAGAAATGAGTTTATTAGTTAATTAAATAATCTTATAATAAGGTTACAACAATCCAAAAATGAGAAATATAAGCTATATCAACTAGATATAAGATAATCTTACTTGCCAAAAATTTTTTTTTTGCAATGTGCTGACTGCATGCATTAAACAAATGTTAAACCTTACTATTACTCTATTACTCTTATTATACTATTAAAATACAAAGAATTTCCATTGTGATACTGAAGTACCATCTGTTTAAAAATGTGAATACTCAAATCACAAAAGTTGTGCATGATTCTTACCCATATTAGAAGCTCGGGGTCTAAGCAGATTAGCAGATGGAAAAAGTCAAAATCACTTCAGTTACGTCCTGTGTAAAACAAAACTGCTCCAAAGCCAAAACATTCTGTCCTACTTACATTCCTCCTTCAAGTGCTGCTGTATCCCGATGACGCCATTAAGAAGCCAAAATACAAATAATGCTACAAACATGCTACAAGCAAGCCAGCACACTGAAATGACGTCACATGAAAGTAATCTACTGTTCAGCTTTAGCTCTAATATATACCAACAATAGTGGCTCAAACTGTTTGCTATTACTGCTAAAGCAACTTAACCATCACATGTGGCACAGCATGAGTGGGGTACTTTGGTCTTACAGTGTCAATTCAGTGTGCAGTAATGTTAGCTTGCATGTTATATTAGCCTTATTTCAGCTTCTTTCAAATGTGTTAGCTGTGGAGTGTTGTAGTTTATCACAGGGTGCGATAAACGTTTTGACATAGAGAAAACCTACTTAGACCCCGAATTCCTAATACGGGCACGACATCGACTACAAAGTGATGAGACTTCAGAGGTGTACGAAGCAGGTGTAATTAGCACTTACCTTCCACAGCTCTTTTGAAGAACACCTTGCAGCTGCCACAGGTAAGCACGCCATAGTGGCAGCCTGATGCCTCGTCTGAACACACCAGGCAGATTTTATGTGTGGCGCCTGGCTTTCCCACACCCGAGGACACACCAATGCTGACCTCAGACCTGCTTGTGGAGCTGAAACACAGACAAACACAAACAGATCTAAATGGTCACTATGCTTCCCAGATAGTTCCATCTGCCGGTAAGATTGATGTGACAGGATAAAAAGCTTCGGGCATGATTTTTTTTTTATTTCTATGAAGGGACATCATTTTTTATCTTCATCACATTAGGGTCCAACATCTGAAGTTCCAAGTCTGTTTATGCAACGGGTAAATTCTTCAAATATGATAAAATGCCCTCTGTTAAAAGCCAAATGGATCTTTTTCATCTTGTTAGTTTATGTCCTTGATTACATTAAATTTGATTTAACATGCTTGTTCTTCTGAAATAGCCAAAACATATGGACTTTTTCCAGCCTATAAAACATCTTCTGACTGTTGATTACATCACAGTACCACCAGCGGGTGGAGAAAAATAATATTAGCCAATTATATAGTGTCTCCTTCGCCACCCCACCAAGTTATCAAGCGTTTCCACTCAGAAAGAAAATGCATTATGATTTCTGATTCATGTAGACAATTATGAATATACCTGATCTCTCCATATACAGCTGTATACAGAAGTTTGAACATTGTTGGTCAAGTTACACATTTCGTTGTTGTCTTTTACAAGGAACAAACCTAAATATAGCAAAAGTTAACATGGAGGAAAAAAACTACATATATATGTTAAACATATATGCAAATAAACAGTGATTATGAATTGAGATGTGCAGAAGTATGTATTTTGCATATCTCTCTCGTTTCCTCCTTATCTTGTTCTTTTCTGCCTCCTTCTTATGTAATCTACTCAGTTCTCAAAGGTTCTGAATTACGCTTGAATAAATCAACTGCTATTTTATCATCTGAAGTTCTTTATTCTTTATTACGAGTTAATTTAATTTGCATGATAATTTATCAGACATTCATTCTGCACTGCTGCAGGTAGAACATATTCCCTGCAGATGGAAAATTACAGATCTACTTATACGTTATTTCAGTTTAGGACTAAAGCAGCGGCTGGATGTTTTACCAGTATGATTCACGTTAGTTTACTACTAGAGAAACTCATTTGGTCTGACTCTGCCAGAAATATCACCCCTACAGTCTGTCTAACGACGAAGCCGGGAAACAGCGCTTGATGTGTTTCCGTGCAGGGGCCGTGAAATCCCAATGAAAGTCGCTTTTGACCAGAAACCAGGATGCATTTTGGCCACCAGGGGGCAACTGTCGCCTGCAGTCGGCACGCCATGCCCTGCCCCACATCCACAGTGGCAGTGCACAGACTGCATGAAGCCGTATCAGCAACGCCCCCACACACGGAGAGTGAGAGAAAGAGAAAAACAGAAACAGACTACGTGTGAACAAACTACTGAGTGGATGGCCTTCATGCAAATCTGACAAATGAAGCAGAACCTCAAAGATGGAACAAAAAAACTGCCTGTCCTGTTTCAGGCTGTTCGTTACTGCAGTCCAGAATCAGACGCTCTGCCCCATATTCTATACTATGTTTCTATTCTCAAGTCTTTTTATATGCACTTACATAACTGCAGGTTGGCTTTCATTCACCAGCTCTGGGACTGAGCCAGTACTGCAATATGCTCTCGGTGGGATATGAAAGGAGGAGACCAGCAGTTGGTGGCAATGGTGACCTTTAAGGTCCCTCGAATACATAACTAGAGTTCACAGGGGGACCCGAGGAGTCATGTTGAACCAAGAAAGGCAGGCATGGCATAGGTGATTAATCATTCCCAGAGCAACATTCATATTAGCTCTACATGAATTACACTGATTGCTGCATTAGTAATCGAGTAACCTGGTGATTATTCTGTCCTTTAATTCAGCAATCAGTTTTTAACAGGTCAAACAATTCAAATGGATTTAAGTAAACAATATAAAAACATATTTTGTAATATTGTAACAATACTGCATGACATCAGGAATCCTTTAAAAGCTAAATTTAAAAATTATATATACTACAGCAAATAAAAACAAGCATTTAAGCAACAAGCATTACTGAAACTAGGGCTGTCACTATCGATTACGTTAGCCACCGAGTAATCCAGTGAAATTCTGATGACTTAAAAAGGCCAAACAATAAAAAACTGGACAATGAACAATAATAAATCAAGCACAGGCTTTTAAAGAAGCCAACATATTTTATCTGTTGGCTGGATAGTTGAGGTTGGTGGACTATTCTCAGTCCAGCAGAGACACTGAGGTCTTTAAACACTCCAGCAGCACTGCTGTGTCTGATCCACTCACACCAGCACAACACACAACACACACACTAGCACAACACACACTAACACACCACTAACACACCACCACCGCAGTGGCACTGCTGTGCTGAGAATGATCCACTCCCCACATTATACCTGTTCTGTGGTGGTCCTTTGGGGGTCCTGACCATTGAAGAACAGGATAAAAGGGGGACGCAAATTTTGCAGAGCAACAGATGGATATATATGGTAAGTGGAGCTGAGATAATGAACAGTAAGTGTAGATACAAGGAGGTGTACCTTGTACAAAGTGGCCGGTTGGTGTATGTGGCTAATAAATGTAATAATCCACCAACGATTCTGATGTATATTCTAGACCTTTAGTCTGTTTTTTAAAAAGGCCAATACAAATGGACTTAAGTGAACAGTAATAAAGCGGCATTTCCTTTTAGCAATGCCAAAATTCCCTCTGTAGTGTAAGAATGTAAAATATGTATTATCACTACATAAACTGCCAATCAATGACCGTGAATTCAATGTAAATTCAAGGGCTACTTGGAATGTCTTATCAAAATGTTCAGGTCAAAAATGCCTCAGTCCAGCCAATCTACATTTTTGTACTTTTCCAGTTCCCAGCACTTCCTAACCAGGTAATCAGGTGTTACACGGTACCTGGTACACAGCGATGTTCCCAGCATTTTAACTCAACTCAAGAAGTTCAGATGTTCGACAGTATCTAGGTCACACAAACCATCCCAAAGCATGATGATCAGGCATGTCATAACATTTTAAGTATAACAGTGTCTATCAGTAAACCGCGTCTGGGAACCTGTGAAGTGGCAAAATGGCATTTGGAGACTGCAGCAATACTGATAACAATCAACAAGCCAGTATCTATTTGTTTTGCTGTGGCTGTGCATTCCATTTAACAATCGTCTGGAAATTACATAACAAAAGCTTATTTTTGAACAGGACTGCCATGACAGCCATCATCAGACACGGCTGTTCAAGTAATACTGTATACACATATATAAAGATCATATTTAGCCATTTATCAAATACTAGGGCACTACGTAAAGACACTAGTAACACTGTTAGAGCCAAGATTGCATGTTTTTCTATGACAAAGTGGGGTATATAAGCTCAATATAAGGACAAAAAAAAAAAAGAGTCCCCTTGTGTGTTTTAGGTGGGAGTATCTTCAGGCTCCTGCAGAAGGAGCTGCATGAGGATGATGGGGCTATAAATACCTGTAGGGTGTGAGTGACAGGATTCATAGATTGAGAGGACGTGGTACAGTGCAGTGAATGTCTCATTCACCAAAGCAGATGTTAATAATTGGCTAAAAGGAGTGATTGCATTTGGGCGTACCAAAGACCATAGTGTGAAGGAAGTAGCTGAATCTGCAGGTGTATGGAAGCGCATGGTCATACAGGTCTACCAGCAGTGGCTAATATTCCAGTCTATAGGAAACTCTTCTCAGAACTGTGCCAGGGAAGGCATCCACCAAATCCGGCCCACTGATGTAGCCCACAGCCAAAAACTTGTCTAGGCCATGCCAAATCCAATCACAGCTGTTATCTGTGCTCGTGGAGGTATTGCACGCTATTAGGTACGTTTCAGTCATAGATGACTATGTTTTTTTGTCCAGTGAGCTTATTTTGTTGTGATTATCTCTAGTAAGTCTTATTAAAGGTTCCATAGATTGAAAACTGTATTTACAGCATCTAGTTGAATAAGGAGAGTTTAGTGCATTGAACTGACATACCATGAAGCTCAAACACAGTTGTTCCTCCATCAAATTCAAATTCCACATTTACAAAAGAGAGCAGTAAAACAGACCGATTCCACAATCCTAAACTGTACGTCTCGGTTCATTAACATTTACACCTCAAAAATTTACATAAAACAACAACAGACCAACAGCAACGAAAATGACGGCCTAAGTGGAGAAATGTATCATTCCAGGCTACGAAGGGGATGTCAGCACTTCTCACACCTATTACAAGAAACTGACCTGTCATTGGGCACAACTTTAAATAAGACTGTAATTGGCTTTCTATTCTAATTTTCTATGGGACGGAAAATTCACAAAACAGGCTGGTGAATATCAAGCCAACTACACCTCCCACATCTTTAACAAGACCCTGGACTGCTTTAATTCAAAGTTGTTAGTTGTTAATAGGGCTGAATTATTTGGGAAGAATTTATAATTGTGATTTTTCTGACCAGTATTGCAATTTAAATTCCAATTATCTTCTGGGAACGGAAGTCCAGGCCTGTTATTTGGTCATATAGATGTTTGGCTGCCTCTGATTGGTCTCATCTACACATATGTTTACAAGCTTGATATTGTGTTAATGTTCCCCATATAACACACGGTTTTGATTCAATAGCTTATAATTAGAATTGCAGCTCTTGGGATTTTATAATACTGCACTTGCGATATGAAAAAAAAAACAAAACAATATAAAATCAATTATTCTTGCAGCCCTAGTTGTTAGTCACATTTCACTCAGGACAGTGAAACTGGCCAATGTCAAGCAGCTTTGCTCAGTCACTGAAGAGACTGAAGACAGGAGCAGCTCCACCTAGCATCACAACCCCAACAACAGCCTGTAAGTAGCAGTCATGCTGTGTGACTTTATCCCCTTTCTGCTGGTTGAAGCAGATCGTCTTAAACTGAGAGTTTCATTAATTTACTTTGTGTTGACGTTGCTATGCTCCACTGTATGTGCACAATGAGACCTAAAACGAGACACTGGTATAGGTAACTTTAGCTACCAGCAAGCTCTCAATAACTAACGTAAGCATAACTAACTAAACGGCCTGATGACTGTAAACCGGCTAATGAGATCAGAGCTCATCAAATTATTCATGAGCTCATTAAAAAAGGGGAAAACTTGTTTCAAGTTTGTTTCATTCTAGGGTCAAATCACATGGTGTAAATGGGTGTATAAACTGCCTCTGGATATTTTCCACACTGACCAAAGTCACATACCTTCTAATGAAGACATTAGAGAACAACGTAAACTGTTGTATAAATAATTTGTGTAATGCTGGATATTGGAGTAAGAAAACACTGATAGCTAAACACACTAAAATGACACTTAATCATGAATTCTGTCAAACACATGAGGCTGACAGATGCAATAATGCTGGACTACAAAATACACCAAAACAGACAAAACATAAAATTAAAAAAACTATTTAAAGACTAATACATCTGCATATGACAAAGCATTTGTAGTTTAACTACTCTAAAAATGATTTTTGCAGAAATATCCACAATTTCTCGTGTTTGCCTTTAACAGAACAGGTAACATTGCTTTGTGCAGGTCCTGCGTATAGTGGAATAAGTGCACTGAGTGCCTAGTCTGTTGTGCAACCCTAGTTCATACTCAATTCTAAGCTCAGCTTGTTAATCATTTTCAAATACAAGTATGCAATGCAAATCCACCTAATTTTGAACTCGGTAGACTGTGAGTGTAATGTGAAATCTAGCCTAAGAGCTGCTTACAGCACCATCTGTCTGATCGCATCGTCCAACAGAACACGTCATGGCTTTAGCATGTCTGTGTGCAACTAGCCAAACACACAGTGCCAGCCAACGTGAGATTTTAGATCAATTAACAATATCACTGTGGAGCAGAGCGGGGCAAGACCGATGGGTTTGGCAGCACCGTGTGTAATAGAGGAAGGCATTACTCACATCAATAAATCTTGCCTTGTCTTGTCTCTGTATTTATTTGGTTGGCTAGAGGTGAAGAACTGAGCTGTAAATGAACAACGCTCGCCCTTCCCCAAAATGGAACGACCGACTCCATCTTGTTGGCGTTACATACTGACGATGTCGTGTGAACAAGTGTGGTGAGCCCAAGAACAATTTTACGATATACATCTATCATAATACATTCCATTTTCTGAGGTTTGTAAACAAGTTGTACCAGGCAAACTACAGCAAAACAGTAGTACATCTGATACAACAGTACTGTCATTTATTCAATGTTTGCAGAAACAAGTTAAGAAGGAATAGGAGGAAAAAAACAAGCAAAAATTAACGAGTAAAATAAGATGATGTCACGGTGGGCTGACATTCAATCAGTTATTACCCACTGGTTGTTGTTGTTCAAAGGCTTGGCTCTCTGTAATTTGTCCTTTATGGTACGTGCAGTTGTTCAGAGTTCTAGATGTACTGATGATACCCATGATAAACTCTCACCAGGGTACCGAGATGTGATACTTAAACAAAAGAACTCAGAATGAAATATGTTATCGCAAACAACATCGTGACTGCGTTTCACCATGGATCATCGTAGCCATGATGTTATTCGGGATAACACACAACCTCAAATGTTCTATCGCTTTTCTCCACAGTTCTGCACAACAAATAGAAAGTAATGCAAAAAGGTGTAGGTTATTTCCAATTTACTTTCATTTTTTCATTTTCATTTCTTCCACCGAAAAATTTGCATCTTTCTGAGTTACACAACACGCACTGTAAAAAGTGCAACCTAAAAAACGTACTCTAATTTGTTACAAGCAATTGAATTAGTTTTTTATTAGTTTTACAACTCAAATTACTTTGACTGAAAAAATCGTTCATTCAAAGTCAAAGTCAAAGTCAAATTCCTTTGCTTGTAACAAATCAAGAGTATTTTTTTTTAGGTTGGACCAAGAAAACACCATGCATTACTCATAAAATAATGAAATTAAACCGGTATTTTCTCACTTCAGAGATGCAAAAAAATAATAATAAAAAAAAAAACTATCATAAGACTGAACATAAAGTTTTCATTAATGCAACACTTTAGTTGTTGAGTAACAGTCCAAACAGTTTTTAGCACCTTTCCCATGTATGTAACTCAATGAAGACAAAATGAGAGCCTACTGCTAGTGTTGGACCAGTGGCAATACTGTATTGGTATTGGTACCCACTGTGACCCTTAAACGCGCTACTGATATCGATCACGGGGATGCCATTATCTATGACTGACACCACAAAACCATTTTTGAAACACACATTTTGTGGGAAGGCAACAGTGGGCAATAGGCCAGTTGGAAAAAATGAGGCACTAGTTTCAGGGCCAGTTAGTAACAGGGCTGCATTTTTATCGTTATTGCAATATAAGTTCCCATGACACGCACAACGGCAAAGCAGCGATGACAGAACACGTCAATTACCTCATACACACAGCACCAGAGAAACCGTTAAAGCCTAAAGGAGCGTGTTCCTGACCCTGGGATTGAAACTTGTTCTTCCAGGCAGGAGACAAGTATCTTAATCATTCAACTCGAAACAGCACACGGCAGCATGCAGCAAGGTAGTAGCTAAGGATCTACTGTTTTTCTGTTAGCCAGCTGGCCTACTGCGTTTTTACACACCCCCAGGGTCTTTCAAAATAAGAGTCCCGGACCAACCGAGAACACAGTGTCTGACTACACTCAACCAAAGGTCATCGTGATATCTAACAGCTTTATCGAACATCACACTGCATGCCAACATAGTGCAGCCCTAGTTAACAACGTACACGCGGTGTAATGTCTGAGCTTTCAATAACCCCATATCTCCTGTGGTGTAGTCTCAGTTTGTCAGTTAATGGTTGTTAATGGAGTGAACACTGAAGAGACATATGGAAGGAAGTGCCAGTCTCTTGGGGTAATGACAGCTTTAGCACAGCTGACCACTAGCCCTATTTGGTGTGTGCCTCCCTCAGCGAGCTGCTTCACGCAGCAGCATGGTCTCATGGCCTGTTGCTTTAACCAACCTGGAAGAAATGCTAAAAGCAGCTCCTGCTCAGAGTATGAATAACAGCATGAGAGAACCGGACACGCAAGACAAACTACTTTAGAAATATGGATGTGAAAGATTTAGCACCGACGTTACGCACACACACTATTTATAGCTTTATTATAGTTTTCCAAAATAAGCTCAAATTATCAACAGAATGTGAAGAAATACCAGTTTTGCTATGTCAAAGACATTTATGTATTGTGTTGCAGAGATATCTACTAAAGCTAGCATGCTAACCAGGTCTCATAATTTCACTTTGTACCACAGGTGACAGTGAGTCATTGCAGCATCAAGTCTGCTATCAGTTCAACATGGGAGGATAAAGAAGTAGCACTGCTGCCCTGACGGCGTACTCTAACCTCCTGTTAATCATGTTGAAGATGCTGCTCCCAGTTAGATCAAATAAAAGCAGCTTTCCACCACTAGAGACGCTCTTGGTGAGCAAAAGGATGAAGTTTGATGCTGAACTTGCAATGTTTCTTCTAGACTGGTAATGTGTGAAGAGGGCGGAGGAGGGACTGTGTATTCTCTGGTGATATGTTGCACCGTACTGTTTGAAGTATGACTTCTGCAGGCTGCATGAGCCTACGAATTGCTCCCTCAAATTACTGTGTGATATCTGTAACAGTCCAAACCATATCTCCACACTGTCCACCTCTAATTAGAGTTAAGCAATATGATGGGCTTTTTTTTGTTATTGGCATAAACGACATCATGATAAGCTTCAGCTTCAGTACTTCTAGAATAAGAAAGTAAACCCAACATCTTTTATTGTCTCATTAATGACCCTGTTTACATTATACACGATTCAGACCGAGACAAAATTCTTGTTTTTGCAACGTTCCAGCACAATATTGCTTCTTTGCCCACAAAAGCTTTATGTTACCATGCAGGAGCAGGTGGGAATATTACAGTATGTATTTGCTCTCCTACATGTACACTTACACTAACTGCTTTTGCCTCTTGCATATGCTTTTTGCACCTCCGCTCTAGTATTCGCATTCTGACATTCACACATGTCTTACTGTTACCGTTTACAAACACACTGTTTATTTGTCTTTGTATTGTACATTGTACTATAAATATATATATGTTTTTTCTTTTATTTTATTTTAATAACTGCAGTTATACTGTACAACCCTGTATTGGTATAATGAAAATAAAGTTGATGAAGTTAATGAAATTGAATTGAATGTATTATGCATAATAAACTTCACCAGGAAACACATCAGGATACAGAAGGAAAATGTGATTGAACACACTTAACAACTGTGCCTTGTGTTAAAATGAACTACATGGGGCTCCAAGTGATCATGGGGCTCAACAAAACTAATAATATTGTGATACGTGATGTGATGTATCATGATATGATATTTTGGTCAACGCTAGGCAAGTGCCAAACATTTGGTGGTTCATATCACTGAGGGGGTGATCTGAAAAGCACACGTAGTAAAAAAAATTAAGCAGCTGAGAGCCAGAATTTTTTTTTAGCAAACCAGTACAGGATGACCTTGCAGAGAAAGCAACAGTTGAAAAGTCTGCTGTGATTTATAATAGGCCTTACTGTGGAAGCTCCCTATACAGACAGTGTTAATGTTATGGCTACAGGGTTATATAACCACAAAGAAGACTCGAGGGGTTTTCTACCACACACCTGCTAACAGTCTGTGGCTTTATAGGGTAAGTATGCCACGTACAATGAGCACTTACATGGCCTTTGCCTGCAGCCAACACACAAAGATCACATTAAAACACAGCATCGCCTGACGGAGGCCCCATTACACACACCTCAAACTTCTCCATTCGGTTTGTTTCATAACATTACGGCCCACTTTCAGTTTCATATGCAGAGCTACATGACTCAGGGAAACTGCTTTCAGAAGCCATCTTGAGCTTGAAAGCTTCTGTACTTTCTGAGAGACACCATAACTCATTTCAGAACAACAACGAACCAAAAAAAAAAACCTGGCACATGCATTTGCAGTCTGCAGTTTCTCCTCTGAAATATCTCTGCAAGACTGAGCGCAGCAGAAAAGAAGGAAATTGTTCTTCCCTGAGGTAAAAGCCGCAGAAATAGAAAAGGGAACTCGAGCATGCCATTGCTTTCTGCATTCCTTCCAAAACTCCAGACGAGTCACGACAGTTGGACTTCAACATGATGGTAATTGGCCTGATGCACAAAGCCGGGCTGGGTAATGTTTTTTTCCCCCTTGTTTTAAACTTTTCAAAAGTGCATGCACCATAAACAGAACCAGCTCCATTTATATTCAAATTACACCATCCCTGTATGTCCAAAAGTATCCAGACACTTAATCTAATAAGCTCAGCTAATCCATGGTGCACCCGTTGTGGGCACAGGTGCGAATTGTGCCCACACTGCATGCAAGATCTCCAAAATCAAAGCAAGGTCAACAGAATGGAACACTCTCGAGCAGCAGCATGTGGGCTTATAGTCACCATGCCCAACGGCAAGCGTCGGCAAGAGGGGAATAAAGTCTCCCAGCTGTGGAGCAGTGGACCTGCGTTTTCTGGAGTGATGGAGCTCCATGCAACACCTTTGGAATGAGTTGGAGTGATCCACAACTAATCATAGAACATCTGTACGTGATCTCGCTAATGTTCTTGTGAATGCTAAATGCTATATATACAGTATATATATATATATATATATATATATATATATATATATATATATATTTTTTTTTTTTTTTTCCACAAATTTATATTACATGATGATAAGGAAATCTCCTCTTACAGCACTTTATCTTATACACAGGAAAGCAACTGTCCATTCGGGCTGAAACACAAACATGTTATAAAAACAGTGTTACAACTTTAAGTTACAGCTTCCGTTATCAATGTCAAAAAGAGGTCAAAACAGAGCTAAAGTGCTGTTTACTGTTTATCAGAGCATGGCTGCCCCAGTTTCAATTTCTATTTCCAAAGTTTTAGCCACTTCATTATTCTTCCTAATAAACAGGCACACGTTCAAGTTTGTCTCCTCGTTTTTCACCACCATCACTGTAATATTTTATCTAATGAGGTTTTATCAACATTAACCATTAACTCTCACAGGTAATAAGAGGAGATGGTGGATGGTCGCACTTACGGCGAACATATTACAGTAGCGGTGTATTACACTGGCTGACATTAATACCAGGCTTATTACTCAGGCTGTAGCAGAATACACACACACATGCACACACACACACACACACACACACACACACA
>CM067474.1:59235534-59263098 GCA_034552555.1 Semaprochilodus insignis
ATGTGTATAAGAGACAGAGAGCGAAGGATGAAGACAGAGAGAGAGAGAAAAAGAAAGTGTAAAAGTGTAAAACAGGGAGAAGGTTAGAGGGGACAGGGTGAAAGAGAACAAGAGAGAAAAGAACAGTGAGAAAAGTGAAGGACAGAAAAAAGGGGAGAAAGCAGGTGATGGGGAAGTGAGAAAAAGGGAAAGAGAAAGAAAAAGAGAGAAAGAGTGAGATAATGAGTGAGGAGAAAAGGGCGAGAGAAAGAGAGAAGGAAGAAGGAATGATAAAAAGAAAGAGACAATGGGAAAAAGAGAAGGAGAGAAAGAAGAGAGGGAGCAAGGTGAGAAACAGTGAGAAAGACAAGGACAGACAAGGGGAGAGAGAGAGAAAGAGGAGAACAGAGAAAAAGAGAGAAAAAAGAGAAAGAGACGGTGAGAGAGAGAAAGAATGAGAGAGAGAGAGCAAGAGAGAGAATGAGAGAGAGAGAGAATGAGAGAGAGTAGAAAGCAGCGAAGGTGTATTATTCATAATCGTAAAACATTTCCAGCAGGGCCGCCGCTGCTGTCCTACTAAGCTCTCCGCTGCCGTCCAGCTGTGCAGCACAAGGAAAAGTAGGTCAGGCCAATGGCTGCCCGCTAAAGCACTTACACCACAGAGCTGATCTCCATCTATTACACACTTCTGCTGACTGTCAAGATTTCTACAGAACTCCACCACAGACCAGAGACCAGAAGGAAACGGGTGGGAAGGAGGGAGGAAGGGAGGCTGAAGGCCCCATTAACAGCTCAGGACGTCCACTGTCAAATATTCATGACAAGGAGGGGCGGGACATTCCTAAAGGGAAATACATAACACTAACCAAAACTGACAAACAAAACAGCCTCCATGCCAAGATATGGGGGTGGAATATACGAATCCTATTTAAAACCTAATCCAGTTCTAGCAGAGCAACTTAACGTTGACACCGACTGGAATAAAGACAGGAATCTGAGGTTGGTGACCTCTGGTTTATGTTTGGATTGTTCTAATGTGGGACAAGGCAGAGATAAAGTGACCCAGGTTTGCAGTCAATCTCGAAAGAAGAGACACATTATGTAGGCAATACAAATGCATCACTGCTGTCAAAACAAAACCTCGTATCTCCATGTCTTTCCATTTTTGGCATAGTGTGAAAGTACCTGTTACCCTTTACACTGCGTCTAAATCTTACAAAGTACAGACCAAAAGAAACGGCCCAAAACGACCTGGAAGAGGTCTGGATACACTGACTTACCTTAAAAGCAAAGTATGTTTTTCTCCTGTAAAGGTTTGGAGATACAAGGCTTTGTTACCAAAGCACTATTAACTTTGCTCTGGTGAAGAACTGATAACACTGGAATCCTCAATTTCAGGTTTGGCAAGATCTCAAATAAACAGAAGTCACTACACCACATGCAGCTACTGACATGAAGCCTTTTCAGGCAGGACACAAAACCTTAACATGATTAAAGGACAACTTCACATTAAATATAACTGGCTGTAGTATTGCTTTAAAAACAGCTCAATGAGAATGAATGGTGAAATTAACACCTAAATGCTCATTTATAAACCTCATCATATTTATATTATATTACATATTTGATGGGAGTGAAATGCTTCTCTATGAAACAACAGTCATTCACTGTAAAACCATACCTGTATGTATCTGGGTTTAGTCGTGCAGGATGATAATTCATAAACTATGCAAAGGTACAGGCAGTAAACTGGAACAGAAGCCCTCCTGCTGAATCTAGCATTAACTGCATGTGCTCTGTTTTACAGATGTACTTGCCAAAATCACTTCTAGTTTTTGCACTAAAAATGTCTTTGCATTAAATATTAATTAATCAAAAATATATAATATTATTATATTAAAACAAAATGTAGGGTTCTATAGGTGTTTCTGCTTTCTCACATTTTCTTTCTCACATTTTCTTGTGCTACAGCAAACTAAGCCAAATGGTGCTAAAACATAAACATCTGAATTACGTTCATGTTATGGTAATTATACTGATTACATATAACAAATTCATTTAATGATACTGTTAATATTTTTATTATTAGATATTCTAATAAAACATCGACATCTAACATTTTACTGAGTCGTAGGTGGAGCTTTCCCGAGCTGCAAAACTCACATACAAATTCATCTCCAGCGAGACGGCCAAAAATGTTTCCTAACTCTCGTTAATAATCTCAAAACTAGTATGTGATGCAGGTGCAAACTAGACAGTGAAACAACTGAACAACTTTATTAGTGTCTTGATTATGAAAATTCACCTAAATATTGTTTTTGGGGTGATATTAAAGGGGCCCTCGTCTACGGGGACTTCTTGTCTGCGGGGACTTCTGAAGGTCGAAATTTACACTTCAAAAAGAAAAACTGATTTTATCCTCTCCAAGCCAAATGTGCTGCTCTCCCCACACACCCCCACACTCAGATAGTCCTATGCAGAAGTTTGAACAGGTTGGTTTAGTTGTAGTGAAACTAAGTAAACACACTTAAATATGGCATTTTCTCCTAATCTCAAATAAAAAAAAGATAATAAAATATAAAATGGCAGAGATTACATTTATGTTTTACTTTTACAGCATGTTACATTTAGTAAATAAACAGTAACTGTAAATTAAAATGTGCAGTGAGGCTCCATCAGACAATCCATACCTTTATAGAGGAGGTGTTAACTAATCAATAAACGCAAATCAATAAATATCCTTTAAAAAAAAAAAACAGAATTACGCTATTGTCGTAAATATGCACCAACTGAATGTGTTATAAATGAGTTTATAAATGTAATAAACTGAAGTGAACAAATGTCACCATTGTAGCAATAAACCACTGCAGCGTCACTTTGTCCTCTCTGCTACCTGCTGAATGATCTTGTCTATCTGCTCCTACTACTGATAAAGAAGTAATTAGTGAGTAATTACTGTTCTTTGTATATGGGTTGTCAAGCTAATGACAGGCTGGCTAATACTAGCTACAAAATTCCTGTTGAGGTTAACTTGTTAGTACTCTGAATGTTGCTTTCTTTATTCTGACCCCATGTGAAACATAAATATATAATATTATTATATTAAAACTAATTGTAGAGTTCTATAGGTGTTTCTGCTTTCTCACATTCTCTCGTGCTACAGCAAACTAAGCCAAATGGCGCTAAACATAAACATCTGAATTGTGTTTATGTTATTGTAATTATACTCATTACATCATAACATAACAAATTCATTTAACGGTGTTGTTAATATACTTGATTATTAGATATTCTAATAAAACACCGGCATCTAACATTCATTGCCGCTTTGAGAAAAGATCTGACAGAGAACTCGAGAGGACAAATTTACCGTTAAACAGGTTGTAAATATGTTGGGAAACTGGAGTTCATGGTTTAGAAGTGTGTGTGGGCATGTGTGAGGTTTGTTAGGAAGCTGCCTGTGAATTCTGTTTGCTGCCCACTACACTGCTAGCTTCAGCGCACAGCTCATCCAGGAGAAAAGGTTCTTCTGATTCCGGTCTACGTTTGGGAACTGGGATCAGAAAAGGGTAATTTAATAATATTAAATATTTACACATCATGTTTTACTCAGTTTTACTGTTAAATGGCCTTAAAATGAATATGGTAAAGTAGACAGCCCACTGTCTCAAATCTGTCTCAAGTCAAATCTGCAGTATTCTCTGTACATCTTAATGGTCCTGGTGGTTGGTCAAATTATGAAAGTGCTCTTGTATCTGGACCAGAAGAAGCTCATGAATGCACATTCCTGCAGTAACACGTAAAAGTTCTAAACTGACAGGTGAAGAAGTTTACAAAAACTACAAACACTAAAAATAAATGACAAAGTAGGTCAAAGCTGCAGTGGACCATGTTTATTTGTTTTGGCGGGTGATTAAGTCACGACTTTTAATCTAAAAATATGGTGTCAATTATCTTTACGCATCGCACAGGTCTGCCCCCCCCCCGCCGGAACCAAGGCCGTGAGGGTGTTCTTTACAGCATTACAGTGTAGTCGGCACATTTCTCCATACGCTCCTCAGGGTCAGTCAAGCTAATGATTTCTTCATTCATGTGGACTTGAACAAAGCTCGTCCTTCAGAAACTCTCCATTAAGGTCCAGTGTTACAGTACAGCTGTTTTGAANCAGCATTACAGTGTAGTCGGCACATTTCTCCATACGCTCCTCAGGGTCAGTCAAGCTAATGATTTCTTCATTCATGTGGACTTGAACAAAGCTCGTCCTTCAGAAACTCTCCATTAAGGTCCAGTGTTACAGTACAGCTGTTTTGAAGCATTACAGATGTTGTTCCAATTTTCTGTAATGTTCAAGAACAATGAGCGGGGCAGTTACACCTACATAGATTAACAGGAACAGATGCGCCTCGTTCCAGTTGTTTAAGGACTATACCTACACAGAAACCTATTTTAGCCAGTTTGTTGAGCCACAGAAATAGCTTTCTGTTACTGCAATCTGGATTGTGTTCAGTGTATAACAAATATCTATTTCTCAATATCTGTGAGCTCTGCAGGCATTCAAATAAGATCCCTGATTAAAGCAATACTTGAACATTACGTGCAAGATGGATAATCTTCACTGGAGAGTTCTCAGACTCAGCCTATATTTTAACCAGCCCAAAGTTCTTCATTCGGGAACTGGTTAGACGGTGTTAAAAATACATCAGTGGGCGTGTGCTTGGCAGAGGAGCGAGCGAGAGGGGGAAAAACGAGAGAGAGAGAGAAAGAGAGAGGGGGGGACAGAAAACAAGCTACTTATTCACATCTGTGTGAGAAGCGCGGGCCGACGCTGGTCATCTTGAGTCACGTATTAGTATGAGAATTAACTCATCAAAGTGGGAGAGGGAGCGCTTCAGCTGGATCCGCTCTTTACACGTGGCGTGCTTCTGACTGAGCAAGCAAGCAGACAGACAGACAGACTAAAGAGGAGACAAAAACAATACCTCAGAGCACATGCACATGTAAAACCAGTCGAGCTGTGATTGGGGCGTGTTTGTGTGTCTTCGTGACCCGGCGCCAACCCTGCTAACCACAGAGCGTGCACTCGGTAGAGGAAATGCTCTAACCACAGACCAGTTTAACGTTAAATGTCACGCAGTTTGGGACACAAACAAACCTTAACCTGACTCCCGCTCAAAACCTGCACACCACAAAGGCCAGATAATCGAGCCCACATGAAAACTTAAGATGAATCCTCTCTTCTGTTTCGCCATCTGTCACTGCTGGCTGTGAGCCACCCCTTCTGACAGCCCCCCTTCCAAAACTACCAGCTATTCTGACCTTATGGCGCACTTCCAGGATAACTGCCCACCACCGCAAAAAGTTCTCACAGTGATCTTCAATAACTCTGAGCTTAGTAACCTGATCCGTAGATGTCTACACCTATTGTCTTGTTTGCTATACATTTGATGTATATGACATACTATAGTTGATTTGACGAAGGCAATTTACTGTTTTTAGTTTCATTATTTTATGGTTTTATTTGTACTGTTTTCACAGACAACCAACCACCTGGTATAAGAAAATAACAGTCTAGCAAGGCCTTCACAACCACCTTCGCAACCACCTGAGATAAGACAGCAACAGTTAAGAAAGACCTTCACAACCACCTTCGCAACCACCTGAGATAAGACAGCAACAGTCAAGAAAGACCTTCACAACCACCTTCACAACCACCTGGGATAAAAAACAACAGTCTAGAAAGGCCTTCGCAACCACCTGGGATAAAAAACAACAGTCTAGAAAGGCCTTCGCAAAAACACCTTCACAACCACCTGGAATAAAAAGCAACAGTCTAGAAAGGCCTTCGCAAAAACACCTTCACAACCACCTGGGATAAGAAAACAATGGCTCGAAAAAAGCCTTCGCAACCACCTGAGACAACAACAACAACCAACAACCTAGCAAGGCCTTCGCAAACACCTTCACAACCACCTGGGATGAGAAAGCAGCGGCTCAACAAAGCCTTCGCAACCACCTGGGATAAGAAAACAACGGTCTAGAAAGGCCTTCGCAAACACCTGGGATAGGAAAGCCACCGTGTAGCAAGGCCCTCACAACCACCTTTGCAACCACGAGGGATAAGAAAGCACCAGCCTAGCAACACGTTTCCAAGCACCTGGGATAAAAAAGCACCAGCCTAGCAACACCATCCCATGCACCTGGGGTAAGAAAGCACCAGCCTAGCAACACCAACATAACCACCAGGGATAAGAAAGCCACTGTGTGGCAACGCCTTCGCAAGAACACCTTTGCAACCACCTGGGATAAGAAAGAAATGGCTTAGCAACACCTTAACAATCCCACAGCAACAGCCTTGTTACACCTTAATAAACACCCAGGACACCATAGTAGCGACCCGGCATTACCTTACCAACGAGCTGTGATTTCACAGCAATGCCCAAGCAACCCCACAGCAACTCCCTGTGATAATACAGCACATGCCTATCAACATAAACTTGAACTTTTCTCTCAGATGTTCCTCTTTTGGCTGTTTACATGTAATTACATAGTTTGTTACACATGTAATCACTTATACACTTGACTTACATTAAAGGCTCCATATGCTACAATGTTTTTTAATATGCTACATTTTTATTGCATGTTATTTTCCTATCGGAGATTTACCTTTGACATTGCAGTGGTTTTTATGTATTAAAACAGTTATCATTTTTTTACAGAACAATTTTCCTGTATGAATTGTTCATTTTGAAACTTTATCAACCTTTATCAACCACTTTATCAACAAGTTTAACTTTTTTCTATTTGTTTTAATACCAAACAATAAAAACAATAAAACACAGCAAAAGAATTCTGTACTCAAGAACTGTTCGCACAAGACCAGATTGTCAAATTTAAATTACCATAAAACATTTCCCCTTCTACTCACAAAAGAAATGACTGAGTAAAACAGAAATACTTCTAACCCACATTCGATGATGCATTGTATTCATTCCAGAATTGACTGTCCTGTGGAAGAGCAGGATATTTAAGTGACGCTGAACTACTGCAGTAAAGTATCCACATTTTATTCATTTTACTGCATTTGTAACCCTCTACAATCGAGTGCTACATTACTGAACAATATTCGTCCAGGTAGAAACGCTCTTAGCTTTTTGTACTTTTTGCTTATTATCAGCAGCATCAACTGATATGTACATAAATACAGAATATCAGCACTGGCTACCCATTCTCATATTGGTGCATTTTGCTGCTAGTATCAATGAGCTACTAGTGAGAAACCATAAATATCAAACTGCCCCAGGGCTGATTTGGGGAAAATATCTAAGTATCTAAACAGGGACAACTGTTTACAATTTAAGGTCCAGGTTTGCTGTTTTAAAGCCATGAAGACCGGTATGTCCACTTTTTTTGGCTTGTAGCTTGAACACTGAATGGCAGTCTGTTGTTTTGTTGTGGTTGTTATGTATACAGCACATGTGTTTGGTTGCTTCTGATTGGTCTAACCCATGCAACTCATCCACAAACAGTTTGCAGGCTCTATTGTATTCGGTTTAAGACACTCTCTGTATGCTTTTTAGTTTAACACATTCTTTTGGCGGTATGTGAAAGACGTCTATGTATCACGTTGTATAGACCTACTGATCTACTGAGGTTAGCATGCTAACTAGTTAGCCCAGGCCAGTCCAGTCTCGTAATACTGCTAACGGTAGCATGAGTCACTGTAGCATCAAGTCAAATAGGTCTGACATGACTGAATGTAGACGTAGCACTGTTGCCCCAATGGCGTATTCTAACCTCGTCAGTCAAGTTGAAGGTGCATTTAAGGAAGCACCCATTATCGCCAACAGACCACATACAGCAACAAACAAAAGAAGTGATTTAAATAGAAGTAAAACGAGAGTTTTCCACCACAGCAGACGCTCTTGGTGAGTTAAAGTTGAGATGAAGTTTGGTGCTGTACTCGCAACACTTCTATACTGATAACGAGTGAAGAGGGAGGAGGAAGGACTGCTCATTACCTTGTTTCATACAACAGGGACATTACAACATTCTGGTGGTATTTTGCCTCCCATTGTTTGCAGTACAAATTTGACAGGCTGCGGCATCTTACAAGTTGCTCCTTTACGTTTCCACACTTCAAACTTGATAATACAGGCTATAATAAAACTTGCAGCCTCTGCAATTTTACAAACTACAATGTCCACACTGAACAATGAATCATTCAGCCCTATATTGCCCCATGCCTGTGTTACGACTCCTAATGAGTGTGACTTTTAAGTAAGTTAAGTACCGAGTTCGGGAAATGACCGAATCAGCGACTCAGCACTGTGGTGTTGTGTATACACTGTGTGCTATAAGTTTGCACAATACCCAAATACAGGATATGACATAACCAGTCTATCTCAGGTCACACAATACTTCACACGTCATAGTGACAGTGCTTATCAGCCCCAAATTCTGTTGGTTCTATATGTTCGGATCCGAGATCTCAACCAAAAAGAGGTTTCAGGGACTGTACGGCGTAGTTTTTACCACTTTGCGTGGGCGTTGTATAAAAGCCATACTGCAGAATTTTTGCAATGTGGTAATCATGCAGATGATGTTTTGCAGCGTTATCTGTATCAGGGTTTAGACGGGGGATTTAACCGAGTGCCATCCGTAGGGCAAGGGTTGAACAGGGCTTGACCTATATTAGCTCTTTACTAAGTTCTGTGGCGTCATTAACAAACTGGTCAGTGTTTTTTCCTATCCATTTCCTCATTGGCCCTGTTACAGCAGTCCTGGTCTCCTTCCTGGTCTGCTCTCTCTCTCATAGAGCAGCTTTCATGTTTATTTTCAGCGTAATGCAGAAAGAGGGTGTGTCAGAAGTGGCCTGCTCACAAAGCAGCAGCACAGATGCTTCCTTGTGGCGACGAGGTGACTACTGAGTTTTGTTAATATAAGAAAATGAATTCAGTGTTATGAGCTTACCTCCCTTCCTCAAAGAGAATAAGGAATCTGCTTAGAGACACTGTAGTGGGGTTGGAGAGACAGCCAGACCACTGAGCACTGCTTTGTTGAGACTAAATGATTCAGCTATGCATCAGTTACATAACTCTTAATCATCAGATGGAGCATTTCTAAACTCTTCCTCCCGGCTTTTTGTACTGGGCCTAAATGCCGACTGGTTTACAGCAGAACTGTCTTTGAATATGGCCGCTTGTCTGGTGACAGCAGAATCGGTGCCATGCCTCTTCTCGGCAGTTCAGTTGTGATTATTATCTCAGTTTGCAGGCAACACTCCGTACCAGGTGTTGAGAGATGTCTCTATAGTGCAGACAGAGCACGATCATCATGCCAGGGCAAACAGCACAGCTGCTGTTTGACCAGAATGAGTCAGGCAGTCTGCACCCTTCAAGGACACAAATAACAGCATCTCAACCTAGATTACAGCCCCATGAAAGCGATCATGGCCCAAAGCGTAGGAGTGGAATTTGGAAAACGACAAGCCATAAGGCTGATATGGTTCATGCAGTTGGGAGTGTGAGTTTGCATCAGGGCCTGGGTTTTGTCTGTTGCATGACCTATTATTTCCTGGCAGCGCATGTGGAGGAAATGCGCTGCGTTTTTCATTTGTCTACCATCTACCACAGATGCCATCGTACGTGACCGGTTTGGGCCTGTTTTGATCTGTAAAAATGTACGAGTGGGCGTGAACCCACTGAATCTCAATGAAATAAATAATGAATAGACTTCTGTTTCTCTTCTGTCCAAATCTTTCACTTCGCAAATAAAACCCAATTACAATTGCATAATCAGTGAGACACGGGTCATGTCAGGGCATGTTACTTTGTCTTCCCTTACCCGGCATAGCTGGCTGTGAAGCTCTGGGTGTTGGTGAAGCCATCACCGACCCTCTGCTGTATCCCAAGACTCCTCCCCCAGCCGTCCCCAGCTGTAACCTGGGGGGTGTACACATTAAAAATGGGCTTCTGATCCTTCTGCTGGACAGTGATGGTGGAGTTGGAAGTGGGGCCTCCAAAGTGGTAGGTCTGCCCACTGGAGGTGCTAACGCCACAGATGGAGATGGGCGTGGCAACCAGGGGGCTCGACACATCGGACCCGGACATCTGACAGAAGCTCCGCCCGCCAGTGTTCTCCTGTTTGATGACCCCTGGAGCGCACAGCTGAATCAGAGCGTCCTTCTCCACTTTCGCCACAGTGGCAGAGCTGGTAGTGGTCACGCCAGAAGAAGTGCAGCTGTTGATGCTGGTGCTGCTACTGATGTTGACACTGTTGCTAGTGCCGTTGGTGGTGCTCAACGAAATGCTGAGCTTAGAGTCCCTCTCCGGACCAATGACTCCCAGCAGAGAGTCCTCACCCAACGGCGGGAACTCATCTCCCACATAGAAATCCGAAGGCGACCCTTCCAACTCAAACTCCTGCAAGATGTCCAGGGTGTTCTCACTGAATAATTTTGAGTTACCCGAATCCACGTCTTTCCCAATGGACCCAAAGGGATCTGGCTCCAGGTCTATGTCCCCTTTGCCTATGGGTGAGAAGTCCTCATTTTTCAACGGGAAGAGGCTCGGATCCACTCCTCCAATTAAAGAGTCTGCAGATGGAGAGGAGCTATTGAGATCTGCAATGCTGGCCTCTAGCCGCGAAAAGTTGTCCCCCAAACTGTAGAGGCCCAGAGAAGACTGCTGGAAGGACTGCTGAGCCCTCAGGTCCCTGCCGACCGTTTTCATGTCTGGATCCTCCATGTAGAGATCCAGGGTGGATGGTAATGTTGTGAGATCCTCTGAAGTGGGGGAGCTGCTGAGTCCATTGGGAAGGTCCCCAGACACGGGCTGCATCAAGGGGCTGGGTGGTGGGACTAGAGAAGTGGGGGCGATGGACATGATGCTGCGTGCTCCGTTATGCAAAACTCCCTCGGCTGGGCTGTCACTGTAATTAAGGGTGATTAGGCGCTCATCTCTCTTTGCGCCGTTCTTCAGACCTCCTTGATCCATCTCTCGATGCTGTAGTGGATCAGAGAAAGAGAAACACCTTTTAAAAACATTTTATCAGTTACTGAAAACGTATTTGTAATAGACCTGATCCGTAACACGGTAATTACATTTCCTGTGATTGTATATTCCCTTCTTCTTCCATATATCATTTCCAAAATGCACTCTATAAACATCTTCTTTAATGGGAACGTATGATGCCTTTCCACCTTTTTCCCCCATTCCTTTAGAGTGTTATGTAGCCTTTTGTGCAAAGTCTGCAAAGTTATAAAGTCCAAAGTACACCCCAGAGGGAGAAACTCTCTCTCCCAGCAACCACTTTTCTCAGCTGCCTGAAACGTCTAGTTGGATTCCCAGCCCTTTTCACTGCTAGTGACATCATCTCGTAACACAAACCTTACTGCCAAGCTTGGCACGCCCTCACACAACACACAGAGAGCGAAACCAGCAAATACTCACCACTCTGAAACGTCCTGCTTCAGTCTAAGATGGATCGGGTCTACCAACTTGTTCTGAGTTTTAGGATCGGACTCTGGCTCAAACTGATATGGCAGAACTGACGCCATTGTAAGAACAGACACAGACAGACAGACAGACAGAGGGCACAGTATGTGAAAAATATTGTGTTTTGGGAAAACTGAAGTCTGTAAATCTATTTTGGTAGACCCAAAAATGAAAATCATTAACTTCACCTTTGAATGTACACCGGTTATGAGCTGTTACATAATTTTAAGGTCTTTATTGTTCAGATCAGAAATCCTTTCCTTTGACAAATATATACAAAAAGAGTAAACAGACAAGTCAACAAATCATGTGTGTACAAATTTGGAGACACGTAATAACCCAAATCCATCAAAATATACATTAGAACTTGAGAAACCATAAAATCCTGATTTTTTTACAGGCCTATTTGTTTCATTTTGGGACATGTTACTGCTAAGGAAATAATCATTTACTCATATATGCCCATGTGAAAGGAGGCAAAAAGAGAGATGTTGATTAAGCCTTCGTATCGTAGCTCTGAGCTCCTTGCCTGGTAAGTTAGATATGGTTATATGCTGGTTAAAATGTGTCTACGGCTGAGCTGAGTGACATTAATAAATAACCGTGCATGACCTCAATAAACAAAAACACGTGGGGAATACGTGGCACTGAAATAAAACCCAGGGTCTAGGACAGGCACAGCCAGGGCTTCTTCCTGAAATCAAACTCAACATCTGCTCATCAGTTTTGGTTAAAGTTCAACAGCCCTGCATCAACTTTCTACCAGCACCTTCTGCAGGTGAAGCCCAAAACCTGGCGCCCTTGCTCTGGTGTGCTTACTGTGCTGCTGTCTGGGCTCTCTGCAAACAAATACTGGCCCGCAATGTCATCCCTGCACTAACACCCACTTGTTTGAACCTTACGGAGGGCCTGCTCATTAGCCGATGAGTTGAATCAGGTGCGCCAGAGCTGCCCTAGCACTGAAAGAGGCAGAGCATGTCCACCAATCCCCCAGCAGCGGCAGAAGCAGCCCCGCGCCAAGCTTACGTTAGCTAAAATAGCTTAGCGTAGTAGGCTGTATAGAGAGGCCTATATTTAGAGTCACGGCTTAGTGCACAGAGGGGACGTGTGCAGAGATTTAAGGACAACGCTAACGCTATGTGGGCCATACAGGGCTACAAAAATAGGTTTCAAACTTAGTAGGTCACGGCGGCACCCCGCTCGGCTAGCTAGCTAGCCGTGTCCTAGCGCTGTCATGTCACTGCCCAGCTACGCAATGCAGGGTTGCTAACCAGCTAGCAGGCAGGCTAGCAAGACGTGCCACAAATTTGCCCAAAATATCGTGGGTCAGTTTTGTTCTTAGGTGGGCTGTTATACCAGTCACACGGTGTAATAACATACATACCATTCGGTCTTTACGTTCCCGGTGTGGTTTGTCGCATCATCTGGCATTGTTTTTGTTTTGGAGTTGTGTTAGCTTATTTTCCTCCTGCTTTAGCCGTTAGCCAGCGAGACGTAAACACTTTTCCTCCTCTGCGTTAGCGAGAGCCTGTCAGAGTCGGAGGAGCGCCGAGGCCGTCTCAACAAAACAAACAGCCTTAAGGTTGAAGCCTGGATGAAAAATCCCGTTCCGCTGAGGCTCGCCAGGGTTTCAGCAAAGGCCAAAGAGCCGGGAAGGTGAGAAGTAGCCGTCCTCTGTCGCTCACTGGCACCAGCAAACAGGCGCTAACTTTGCCATAAAAACATTCAAAATGGAGATTACAGTAGAGCCGTGGAGCGACCCTGTTTACACCTCGCAGTGCCACCCACAGGCGGCACAGCGCAATAACAGCTCCACCAACAGCTCGTAATCGTGTCGTTAACCCAGTAACGTCGTGTCTGTCGCTTTTACTGACTCAGCCGATCAGGAAGTCTGGCTTTCCCAGCTCCCAGATCACCTTACCGCCTTGTGTTAACCTGAAGGATTACACTTCACTGGGAGAGAGAAGATCAGGCTTCACACCGAGAGGTCTTTCACAAGTACAGTCGAGTGCAGAAGTTCAGGCCTTCTTTGTCACCTGGTACATTTTGATGAACACATCTTCTGAACACGCTTCTACATATTTGAATGCTGTTTATTTACTGGAGAAATGAAACATAAAATGTATATATGGCCTGTGGAAAGCTTATGGCATAACCAGTTGTCTGGCCCAATATTGTTGTGGCCCAAACCCAGCTGTAAAGTGAGTAGAACTGACGGATATGGCCGAAATCTGGCCCAACTACATTGGTGGTCCACAACAGCCATGCCAGAATTGGCCCATAAATATAGACTCAAGGCAAAACTGTTAGTAGCTGTCCAGCATCTAGCCCTGCTCTTGCTCGCATTGCTGACATCTGCCTGGTAGTCCGCCAGCACTCACGTAGTGAAACTAGAATTGGCCCAAAACGGTCTCCTATATGGGCTATTTAATATTTCATTATTTATTGGAAAGTCTGTGAGCCCTTTAGAAACATTCTATATTTCTGCATAAATCTGACTTAAAATAGAGTCAGATTTTTACACAAGCCCTTAAAGTAGGTAAAGAGAACTCAATTAAAATAAAATTATACTTTAAAAATTGTTATATTGAGTATCTATAAGTGATAAAGTGGGTAGACCTCTGCATTCAATATCTGGTGTGACCCTCTTGTGACAGCAGTAATGTGCTGCATGTGCACCAATAACTGCAGCTAAAGGTTTCCAGTAGCTGATCATGGTGGACTAGTTATTAAAAAAGATGATACGTATAAACAAACAAATAAACACATACACCTATGTAATTATCATGTGTTACCTAATAATTATGTGTAATAATATTATAAATACAGTACATATAACTATTCATTAACTAGTATGAAATTATTGATATTTTTGTTGTTACTATGGGTCTGAGCTAACATTAACTCACCTTAACTCAGGTGTAGAACAGGTGTAGAACTGAAGTACATCATACACCTACTGGCCACCTCAGTATGTACACCTCCTTGTATCTACATTCATTGTCCATTTTATCAGCTCCACTTACCATATAGGAGCACTTTGTAGTTCTACAGTTACTGTAGTCAATCTGATTCTCTGTATACTTAGTTAGCCTCATTTCACCCTGCTCCTCAATGGTCAGGACCCCCACAGGACCACCACAGAGCAGGGTATTATGTAGGTGGTGGATCATTCTCAGCACTGCAGTGACACTGATGTGGTGGTGGATCATTTTCAGCAACAGCGTCCTGTGGGCAGCATCCTGTGACCACTAATGAAGGACTATAGGATGACCAACACTGCACTGTGCAGCAGCAGATGAGCTATCGTCTCTGACTCTAATCTACAAGGTGGACCAGCAAGGTAGGAGTGTCTTATAGAGTGGACAGTGTGTGGACACAGTGTTTAAACACTCCAGCAGCACTGCTGTGTCTGATCCACTCACATCAGCACAACACACACTAACACACCACCCCAGTGCTGCGAATGATCCACCACCTACATAATACCTGCTCTGTGGCGGCCCCCCTCCTGACTATTAAAGAACAGGGTGAAAGGGGGAGAACAGAGTAAACAGAGAAACAGATGAACTACAGCCTGTAATTGTAGAACTACTAGAGTGCTAGAAGTGCTCCTATATGGTAAGTGGAGCTGATAAATTGAACACAGTGTAGATACAATAGTAAAGTGGCTGGTGGTTGTTAATCAGTCATGAAGTTAAATAAGGTAAACATTTGTAGTTACTAAGAGACTATGGGCAAGACTGTAAACGAGATGGTGTGATTTTATTATATCTTGTTCTTGTAATTTGTATTGTATTTATTGTGTTTTGTGCCTAATTCGTATGTTTATGTCTTTCGGAACTGCAGATGGAAACGAGTTAGTTAACTTAAAGCATCTTTCCTCATTTGAGACAAATGTTTTTCGTACGTGCTCCCTCTCAGACTAAGCTAAACAAAGCTGTACTTTGATTCTGGAAAAGAAAAAATAGTGCTGTCATCTCTAAACATGATATGACAAAATAAATAAAACAGGGCGGCATGCACTTAATGTCGAAAAGAATAGTTGCACCCAGAAGTAATCTACCGGCAGGAATGAAACTTGGTGGGTGGGTTTGACATCATGAGACATGCAAATGATTCAAGCGCTCGGCCCCACATGAGACCTAAGCTAGGATGGGCCTAGCTCTGTACCTGAGTGACTATGTAAGATAGTCCTGTGGCGCGTGCTTTGATTCTGACTCGTGCTGTTGTGTTAGTAGCATCCTTTGCAAGCAAAGTCAGAGTTCAAAAGCAATTAGAGCAGTTGGATAAGTTCGAGAGGGGTCACATTGTAGGGCTCCGGGAAGCAGGATGGTCGTATGGTGCAACATACCGGTCATGTGGCTACTTACTTAGCATGCTGTTGGCGGCAGTGGATAGAAGACGGCACGCACCAACAGAATGAAGGATCTGGGAGACTTACACAAACCATGGAGAGAGAGAACTGGCAGATTGTCTGACATGCATGGTGCGACACAACAGCCACAACTGCGGACATTCAGTGAGCAGTTATGCCCTCCATGAGTCATCCTGCACATGCACGCAGACCGTTACAAAGACTGCCTTTAACAGCACATCAACGTCGTCAAAGACTGCAATGGTGTCGTGCCAGACTGTCATGGAGTGACTCAGAATGGCAGCGGGTCATCTTCAGTGACGAGTCCCACTTTCGTCTTGGTGGAGATGACCAACAAATCCGTGTGTGGAGGCACCGTGGTCAGCACCAAGATGAGCGGTTTGTTGTCACATGTCATGTATCCAGAAGGCCTGGTGTCACTCCACCTCCACCCCTACCGCGAAATCTGCAGGAACTGTGTGAGAATATTCAAGCTGCATGGGATGGATTATCACAGGACACCGTTAGGAACCTCTATAACTCCATGCTGAGACGTCTAGCATGTTGCGTTAGCAAACATGGTGGCCCGATGTCATACTGAGAGACACTACTTCTGTAAATGTAGCTCAATAAATATTGCCCATATCAATCTAAATATATCATCATTTATTGGTCCTGGTAACCTTTATCTTCCTTCCCAATAGCATTGCAATCCCCCACTTCCTTCTAGGTGCAGCTGTTCTTTGATAATGAGTGTACATTGTATGTTCTTCATACCTCAGTTTACCCTGTGTCTATAGATGTACTAAAAACTTCCAATGAAGTTCTAGTAGTTACTCAGTACTTAAATAGTTTCTTGTACTTTATTATTTCACCAAAGTAACAATACATTTACTAGAGTGTTAGTTTAGGCCACTCTAGCCACAGCTGTCAAAATGTAGTCTGTGCTAAATTTAACAGTTAAACCGCACGGTATAGTAATGATCCTATAGCCAATATCATATATAATAAAAGTCAGTATCAACAGATGTCACTTAATGAGCCAAAAAGTTTTTCCCTAGCCAGATAGACTTCCTGTGCCATTTTTGGATTTCCCTTTTGTAAGCAATAAATTTATGCATTCACTCCTGTAATGGAACATACATCACAGTCTGTTTTTAGAACAGTGGTTCTACTCCATATGCTATCGCAGCTTATCTCAACTGAACTGAATGGAACTGATCTGAACTTTATTTCAGCAGAATTCGACTTTATTGCAACCCAACATTATCTCAATTTCATTAAAATATATCTCAGCTCATCTTTATATCAGTTCGCCTTTATCTTAACTCAGTATAACTTTATCTTGACTCAACTATTTCAGCTTAACTTCAGCTCACCACAGCTGACTCGAGCTAAAATCAACTGTATCTAAACTCAATTCAAATTTATCTTAACATTGCAGCCCAACTTTATCTCAAAATACTCAAATACACACACACGCACATATATATATATATGCTGTCCAAAGAAAAACATGTATCTCCAAAATGGCAACTTTACAGGAGAAGGCAAAAAAAACCCTAATTTAATTCTAATGTAAGTCAGTGGAACCAGACTTTTTTCCCAGTGATTTTGGGCCATTTCTGTTGGTCCATTTATCATGAAATTGTAAATGTCAGCTCGTGTGATCAAATGTAAATGTCAGCTCGGGTGATCAAATGATGAATAAAAGTAAAAATCAACAAAAATGGAGATACATGTTTTTCTTTGGACAGCGACGATAGATATCACAATACAGGGGAAATGATGATAAAATAAAAGGCAATCAATCAGATACGCAAACTAAATCGGTCAAGAAACAGTCCAATTTGTAAACTGCTGCTTTATCATTATTATTTTAAAAGTTGCCTGAATAAGATTTGAATAAGAATTTATCCTAGACTTAAAATTCTTACAGCATATGAACTTTATTTAATGGCAGGTTGGTCTGAGACAGTCTGCATCTTGTGACCTTAAATAGAGGATTATTAAAGGTCATATCTGCTCATTTATTTCAACTCAGAATTTTAGAAAAAGAAAAAGATTAGAAATGCTGGGTTGCAGTTGAAACGCTAGAATATTTGATATTCAAATCTAGAAAGAGAATTGTACTTACATAGAAGTATGTCCACATTTTAGTACTCACGTATGAAAAACTGTGAGAGTGTGCTCGCATGAGTGTATTGATATGCCTCTGACTTGAACCTGAAGACATAATGCCTGCTCTGGCAAACACAGAGGGATCATTTAACCACTGATTTACTCAATATTGCCATCTTGTGGATCCCCACAATGAAATTCAATAGGACATCTAAGCAAGTGGTTATTTTGTTAAGAAAACAAGGCCATTAACTCTAGATTTGCATTGACCAAGTAGCTTCCTGTCTGGGCCTTCATGTCCAGTGACGGCAGGCAGTAAAAACGTACTGTCAGTATTTCAATAAATCAGAGTCAATGACAACAGTGTGTATTACTGAAACATATTTTAGTGTAAAAGATCAATATTTCACCTCCGCTGGGTGACATGTATGTAGAAGTAATGCCAAGCAGTGAATTACCATTGTTGGGCTACTATTGATTTTTTCCTTTCTCACTATTTGGTTGAAGCTTAGCAGTAGCTTAGACACAGTGAACTGGCCTGAGCACCAGCAGAAAATAGGATGATCTATATACAGGAGAGACGTATCACAGTCTAATATGGCTGCCTGCTGGACAATAATGCATCGAGCTCAGCTTACTGAGGCTACTAGTCTAACATGATGTATCTATCACTGCACTGTTCAGAGATTTAATCAATGGTATCTAAGGATCAAACAATGACTGAAGGAATAATTCAACGATTTAATCTAAGCTCTTTCGGAGGCATGTGCAGTTGCTTCCCACAGGCAAAAACCGTGATGCATTTATGCAGTATGATGTGTATTTAGTGAAAAACAGAAACCCTGTTGAGCTGTTAAACTACTTCAGAATGCAGCAGCCTGAGCGCTTTCCGGGAAAAGAACGTTTTAGCATATTACTCATATCATTCGGTTTACACAATGACTTCCTATGAGGTTTCGCATTGACTACAAGGACTACAGCTCTTAATCATAAGCATATCTTAGGGATCCTTCCAGACCGCTTCACTCAGCTGAGGCAAAATTGCCGCAAACTCCTACAGCTCAGCTGGTGGAAGATCATTTCCTTATATATAGTGATATGAAAATGTTGGGGCATCCCCAGTCAAATGGCATGTTTTGTTTTGTTGATTTTCTAAGTGAAAATCACCCAATCCGCTATATGGAAAACACGTAAATATGGCGTTTCCCTGCACATTTTTGTGCAAGATTTAACACACTGTTTAACATACGATCAAAGTTTAACATACTGTCAAATATCAGCATACTGTCTATTAAAATGTGCAGAACTTTACACTTCAATAGAACATGCCATTTGGGCAGGGGCACCTCACCTCACCTTTTGCATAAGTCTGTAGTTTCTAAATGCATTCTGGAGAATATTAGGAATCCAAGCTCAACAGGTGTTTTTAAATTTGCAATAATATCTATTAAATGTCATTTCCACCAGTTTTAGGCTGTGTTCAGGCGAATCGTGTTTGTTTCTCAAATCAATGTTTTCTGTTTCTCACTGTTATTTGCCAGGACTGGGGTTGGATTTGTGCATCCAGACAACACAAACCTATTGGCATGGGTTGCTGTGAAAACGATGTAGGCATCAGCATTTCAGTCACTCTGGATTTGACATTGTCATTGTTTGTTGTGTTGCGAGTGACAAAGTAGACATTCTGAGATCCAAATCCAAATCATCCAGAACATTTTGAGCGTCCAGAGCGTCCAGACTGTAAGAATCCGATTGGAATCACATTTCAAAAAACCTCCAAATGTGGTTTGGCTCTGAGTCTCTTTTTGAGGTCCAGACTATTAAAAATCATCCTAAATACTATCTGAAAATGACAAAAATCAGATTTGGGCTGTTTGTCTGAACAAGGGATTGGAGGTCCCTCAGTTGAGGTATCCATTTTTTGTCTGGAATAACTTTGATGGAATATATTTCATTGGAAATATGTGAATTTTGACTTCATACAAAAACATATTCCATTTAGATAGAAATGCTCCGAACGAGTTTTACATTATCTTCCATTTAAATGTCTTGCCTCTTCCTGTAAATGTAAAATTGTCTGTGATTTTATTGTCTTTAATTGTCCCTATTCTTTTTGACAGCTGTACCCAAGGTTTTGATATGAACAGCTGAAGTGGTGCGCTGTATCTTGGCACTGCTGTCTTTGTGGATAGCTGTAAGTTATTTGCACAGCAGAGGGCTCCCTTCACTTCAGCCTCTCAGTGCTCTCTAGCAGCTCACCACAGAGCTACAACATTTCACACACAAACTTGATTACATGTTAATAATACCCGGGTCAGTTTCCATTTCACTGGTGGAATGACTACTAGCGGGTCGGCAGAAAGAGGTTAAAGCCAGATTAAAACAGATTTGTTTGGGTTAACATATGCCCAGATGTACTGTGGGCCATCTTCTCCTCTTTGTAATCATGCTATTAATCTCATTTAAGGAGGGGCGTTAGTTTATGACTGTAGCTACAGAAGCAGCAGATAGAGATTAAGTCTGGAAACAAACAGAACGATGCTTTACTCATAGCAAGAATGCTACATGGCAGCCACAGCACACTTCATCCCTTTCTCCTATAAGCCGCATCACATTTGCAGCTCTGCAAAGCCAAACGGTGACAAAGCTGCAACGGTGGATGATATCTGGCATAATCGCCCCAAAGACTTTCGCATTCGAGACCCCACAAAAACCCGGAGAGAAAAAACCCACAGCGGCTCCTGCTGAATTCCTGTGACAAGAGTGGCTGAAATCCAGAGAATACAGAAAATCTAGGTCAATGGATTGCTGCACGGCAGTGATAGCTCCTTCCTCTAAAGTGTCTCTTTCATGGCCATGTGGACGGCGGGAATTACACAAGAAAAACGGGGGGGGGGGTACTCGGTGCAGTGATGCACATGCGATTGCTCATGTTCTCAACATGCAAGATTGCACAACAGTTTGTTGCACGGTGGATAAACAGCCCTTTTCTGTTTAAATGGGATCTGAATTACGCAGATCGCAAATCCACCTCCACACGGGGCTCAGCGGAGGAGGAAGAGTGCTAGACTCTTACCTGACTAGTGCTTTGCATAATGCAAAAATGGTTTAATAGCGACAGCCCCAGGAATGTCTTCCTCTTTTTTTTGTCTCTCTCTCTCTCTGTTTTTTTTTTTTTTTTTTTTGCCTGACACCAACTCCGGCAGTTTCATTCCCAGCTTCAATAATTCATGCCAGGGCCTCTTTATAAAATCTCAGCTTTGGAAAGAGGAGCTCTCGCAGGGCCAGCGCAAATGAAATTCAAATTGTTTTTGTGGCAACATGAATCAACCCCAGCACACATGGAATGGTGGGAGTCTCCTGGGACGTGTGTATTTTTAGCAGGCCCTAAGTGGACACACGCAGGCGTCCGGTTGAATTTGGAAGGCCACGGGCTGCAAAGATCAATCAGAGCCAGAGCCGTTTGAGTGTTGTGATGAGAAAACGAGGCTGCAGTGTGCTTCACCCTGCCTATCCCACTCTCTGGGTCCCCGCTGGTGCTTAGCAACACTGTTCAGCCCGGTGCTCCTGATTAGCAGGGTAAGCGTGACCATAAGCTCAGAGGCAGCAGATCAGCACCACAGCGCAACGCCAGAAGCTTCACAGCACCAAATAAATATTTGTGTTTTTTCCCCTCAGCCTGCGCAGAAAGACCCGAGGGGGGCGAGACTACTGATCTTACACCCAGCCTGGTGTTTCTCAAATGCAAAGGAGTTTTTTCTTTGAAGCCTGCGTTTCTTTAATACTTACTTACTTATATATACCAAATGTGTGTTTATATATACTATATACTGCATGTATGTAAATATCGTCGCTCTCCAAAGAACAACATGTATCTCCATTTGCTGATTTTTACTTTTATGCATCATTTGAACACAGCAGCTGCTGTTTACACTGTGTGAACATTTCATGATGAATGGTCCAACAGAAATGGCCCAAAACTGCTTGGAAAAAGGTCTGGTTCCATAGACTTACATTCAGATTAAATTAGAGTTTTACCCTATATATGCACATACACTGTATATAAACACTCATCATAGAAAAACAAGTTGCACCTAGAAGGACTCAGCCAACAGGAATGAAACTTGGTGTCGTGCCACACTGTCATGGAGTGACTCGGAATAGCATCTTCAGTGACTATACTGGAGTTGTAGAGGTTCCTAATGGTGTCCTGCAATAATCGGCGTTCATCTTGGTGCTGACCACGGCTCCTCCACGCACGGATTTGTTGGTCGTCTCCACCAAGACAAAAGCAGGACTTGACACTGAAGACGACCCGCTGCCATTCTGAGTCACTCCATGACACTCTGGCAAGACACCATTGCGGTCTTTGGCGGCGTTGACGTGGTGTTAAGGGCAGTCATCCTAACAGTCTGTGTACATGTAGTCCTGTGTTGTCCAGCTGTCTGCAAAGGGTGCTCGCACTAACAGGATGACTCTCAGGGAGGAGCTTCTTGAACAGCTACATATCCTTTCAGACCCACATCATGGAGTTGCCTTCTCACAGTGGAAGGATGGACAGAAACAGCAGTGGATGTTTTCAGATCTGAAGCAACAGTGGGGCTTGATTTTCCCCTCTCTCTCAAAGAGAACACCAACTTTTCTGCATAATTAAATACTTAACATGTGCAACAAAGTCTTTCAGAGTGGTTTGGTATAAAATGCTCTGTTCTAGAGACACTTATATATGCTTGTTCACAGTCGTGGTGATAGGAACAAACTATTCCACGAAATGGTTATGAATACTCTATCTGATGTCTGAGACGGTGTTTTATGATAATTCTGGCATAAAGATTTGGTCTACAATATATTTGAATCAGTTAGTTTAGTTTATTCAGGGTGGTGGGATATATGAAAGGTGTTCTAACGCAAATAGTCTCTAAATAAATTTACTGTTTCAAATGTTCCACTATTTAACCATCATATTAACATCAAACAAAAAACTCACAAGACATTTCGATTCAATAGTTTCAGTGCTGGTTTAGAATAGTAAATAACATGGCTGTATTTTCATTGCAGATGCTGGGACCCCTGTACCTTTACTTTTTACAAAACCATTTTTTGTTTTTACCTTTTGGCTTGTCTGTGCTTTATAACAGTTTTGTGATAAAGATTTGGTCTAAAATATATTTTTAATCAGTTTAGTTTAGTTTTTTCAGGGTGGAGAGATACATGAAAGTGTTCTAAGGTAAAAGAATCCCCAAAGAAGATGTTTCAGATGTTCTACTAATTTACCATCAGCAATGTTATACAGAAACCTCAGAAGACCTGTGTAGGCCCATAAAGTTCAGCTGAAAACCTCTTATTCATTGTTTTCCCTTACGTTGTAAAGCATCCTTAGGTGTGAGGAAGGTGCTTTGTAAGTCTAGCTTTATCTATTACTATTATTATTATTATTATTATTATAGTAAGACAATTACAATGATGACTGAACCACCCTCTCTTATTCATTTCAGCCAGAAGTGCCACAAATTACATACACACAATCTTGTAAATGAGCTTGTAATGCTCGGAGACATGATAACACACACATTGTAATTTACTGATCACATATGCACATTGTAATATGCAGTTGGCATTTTTATTAATGCTTTTTTTGTTCACTTGGTGTCTTTTTATAAAAAAGACTTGTACCTGTCATTCCTCCAAAAAGCACTCATGTCTTGTAAAGCAATATACCAATAAATCAATCAATCAATAAACTCGCTTACTCACTCGCTCATCTTCTAAACCGCCTATCCCAGCATTCAGTGAAACACCCTGGACAGGCCACCAATCCATCACAGGGCTCAATCGATAAACATGACTGTTTATTTTAGCATTTATTTTCCATGTTTGTATCGAAAATGTATCGTATTATGATGCCGATCCATATATACATATATACGAACACAAACAGTCTGGATGTTGGAAAGCATGTATAGGTACTTTTGGGCATTTAGTGAATAACTACAATATAATGTAGTGTAATGTAATGTTTGGAGATGGCATATTATATATTCATCAGCATATCGTCACTGCCCAAAGAACAAAACATGTATCCCCATTTTTGTTGATTTTTACTTTTATGCATCATTCAAACACAGCATATGGCGTTTACATTGTATGAGAATTTCATGATGAATGGACCAACAGAAATGGCAAAAAAGTGGAATGGAAAAATGTCTGATGCCATTGACTTACATTAAAACTAAATGAGGTTTTTGCCCTCTCCTGTAAAGTTGTCATTTGGAGATTCTTACACGGTACATGGTTTGAAAGACTTGCTGGTGAACATGGCAAAATAAGGCAAAATAAGGCAAATAAAAAGCCTATCGGGGTGCAGAAGGTGGGAGGAGGTTTATGAGGATCTGTCCGTGGTGCTGAAAAGAGTCCACACCCATCAGCTTAAAGCTGTGCAGGTTTCACCTCCACCCCCGTTCAGCTGATGAGAGACTCCTGGATCAGGATAAGGGCTGAGTTAAACTCTGCAGGGCAGTAAAGGAGCCCTGACCATTGGCTTAAAAGCTTTTACCTCTGCATCGCCATCAGCTGAACTTTCAGCACAGGCTGAAATATAACAGCTTGTGTAACTTAATGAGGCATGGACGATGGCTCAAACAGAAATGTGTGAACGTACGTAAAAGCAGACTTATCAGTGTGTTTACAGGAACAGATACAAATGAAGACAAACATCGGTTCTTTAGGGAACCAAAAGAGGTCATTCTATGGCAGATGTCTTCAACTTTGGATCTTCAGTTTGGGGTTTTGTTATCATTCTTGGTGGACACGCTCTTAAAAAATGGGGGTTCTTTAAGGGTTCTTCAGTAAACCCAAAGGTTATATGCAGAACCATGGCAACTCAATGGAACCAGAATGGATAAATAGTTTTCTGAACTTCAGTTGACTGTGATGGATGAACTTCTGTATATGAACCTTTAAAGAACCTTCAAGAATGTTCTATATCGCACCAAAATTGGGTTGCTGTTGTTATAGAACCATTTTCAAAAAGGTGCTTTATATAGAACCATATACACCACATTCTCCATCAATCTGAGGAACCATTTAAAATACTTTTAGAACCATTCTTGCTAAGATTGTATAAGACTATGCTCTAACAAAAGGATGGTTTGGCATGGGTTCTTTAGTAAAAACAACAGTAATATATAGAACCGTGAATATCTAAAGAACCATTTGCGTGTTTGACCATGCTGTTTTTTTGCATGGTGAAATGGTTCTTCAGAGTGATGAAGAATGCATTTTATATTGTTCCATATAGAACCATTTTGAAAGTAGTTCTATATTGCACCACACTTGGGTAACTGTAAGCTTGACCAAAGCTTTTTTGTGCTATATAGAACCATTTTTTAAAAAATGCTACATAGAACCATATACAACACATTGTCCATCAATCTGAGGAACCTGTTAGAACACTTTTAGAACCATTCTTGCTGAGATTGTATAAGACTATGTTCTTACAAAAAGATGGTGTTCTTTAGTAAAGACAACACTCAAAGAACCATTTGCAAGCTTGACCATGCTAGGTCTTTGCGTGGTGAAATGGTTCTTCAGAGTGATGGAGAATGCATTTTATGTGGTTCCATATAGAACTTTATTGAAAATGGTTCTACATAGCACCATATTGGGTTACTGTAAACTTGACCAAAGCTTTTCTTTGGTGCTAAATAGAACCATTTTCAAAGAGGTGCTATATAGAACACTATATAACACATTCTCCACCAGTCTGAGGAACCTTTTAGAACACTTTTAGAACCATTCTTGCTAAAAATATATAAGACTATGTTCTTACAAAAAGATGGTTCAGCATGGGCTCTTTAATAAACACAACACTTAAAGAACCATTTGCATGCTTAACCATGCTAGGTCTTTGCATGGTGAAATGGTTCTTCAGAGTGATGGAGAATGCATTCCATAAGGTTCCACATAGAACCCTTTTGAAAATGGTTCTATATAGCACCAAAACTGGGTTCCTGTAAGCTTGATGTTCATCTTACTTTCCTGTCTGTGTCTGTTTCAGCACGCTGCTTCTGTGTGATCATTGCTGTGTCTCACTGTAAACCAGCCAATCAGAGCAGAGCTCATTCATTATTCATGAGCTCACCAAAGATACCTTCAAGTCCAGTACCTTCTATCTAGAACGTCAGAGAACAATTTACAGCACTGAATAAATGCATTCTATGACACATTTAGGAACAACCATGCATTCCCACTCAAACTGAACCACAGCCTCCATCACTGAGTGATCCACTGTAATCTAATGCAAGCATGTGTGCTGTTTCCCAACACTGCCATTTTCCTTTAAGATGATGTAAGGCTCAACTGCCTTAGAATGCGCCCCCTCCTCCACACACACACACACACACACACACACACACACATGCTGGAGCAACATCATTCCAGCCCTCGCTGTGCGCGCTGCACGCTTTGAGACTCCCCGCTCCACCCTCAGTCCACACGAGCGGCAGGATCGCGCAGATGTGGATTAGACGCTCCTGAGGTGAGCTGGAGGGAGCGCAGCACCTTTACGGATGTGCTGCTCCGGGATAAAGACGTGTTTCGAACTGCCCACAAGCTGAAAGGGACCATCTGGAGAGAAGTTGGAAGGCGCACAATCCTCTGGAGAGTGACTTTGCTTGGTTTTCCTCGGAGAGGTGAGCGCTTCTGATTCTCTGTTTCCCGGGATGTAGATCTTCTGAAAAGTGCTACAGACGGGATCACCAGCTCAGCCGCAAGGATATGATGTGGGATGGACCAGCTATGATGATTGAAGGACTTTAAAACTCAGGTAATTGGCAGTCAACTGGAAGATCAGGAGGACCAGCTGGTGACAGTGATAAAGATCAGTAGCAGTAGTGATGAACATGATCAGGAGCGGAGGTGAAGACAAGATGAACGGTAAATGTGGTGAAGATGATCAGTGGTGAGAATCCTGGAGATCCAGACTGTTATATGAAGGTGATGAAGATCTGCCCTAAAGGTAACGGAGACGATGAAGGTCAGTGGTAAACGTGATGGTCAGTCTCAAAGCTGATGAAGATTAGAAGAGCAGGTGACGGATGGTCAGTGGTCAAGGTGATGAAGATCAGTGGTGATGAAGACGAGGAGGATCCATCCTAAAGGTGATGCAACTATTCAGTGATGAAGATCGGAGTTGAAGTTGATGAAGATGATCGCTCCTAAAGGTAGTGGAGATCATGAAGGTCAATGCTAAGCAGGCAGATCAGTGGTGAAGCTGAGGAAGACCAGTGATGAAGATCCTGTTCCATATGCTGTAAACTTCTCCAAACTTTGGCACCATGGCTCTGACCGAGACCTGCAGGCTCTATCAGTCTCCCAAAGACGGCGGCGGTTCCGCTCACGGCGCTCCGGACGTCATCGAGCTGAACGTGGGCGGCCAGGTGTACTACACGCGGCGCGCGACCCTCACGGCCTTCCCGGACTCTCTGCTGGGCCAGATGTTCTCGCACGCGGCCGGCGAGGTGGCGCGAGACGCGCGCGGCCGCTGCTTCATCGACCGGGACGGCTTCTTGTTCCGCTACGTGCTGGACTACCTGCGCGACCGGCGCGTGGTGC
>CM067474.1:59263356-59300588 GCA_034552555.1 Semaprochilodus insignis
CCGCCGCGCATCTCGGTGTGTGGCAGGGTCGGGCTCGCGCGCCAGGTGTTCGGCGACGCGCTGAGCGAGAGCCGCGACGCGGACCGCGCGCGCGAGCGCTACACCTCGCGCTGCCACCTGCGCTTCCGGCACGCGGAGCGCGCCTTCGACATGCTGGCCGAGAGCGGCTTCCGCATCGTCGCGTGCAGCTCGGCGGTGGCCAGCCGGCACGCGGACGCGGAGAGGGGCGCGTGGAGCAGCAACACAGAGTACGTCTTCTACCGTAAGTCTGCGGGCAGAGTTCGGGGGGCTTCGGGGTTGGGGGGTCGGGTTGGTGGAGTAGTGATGGCTTTAGAATTCCTGCGCTTGGTGGTCTTTGGAGTTTTGGGGGAGTTTTGGTAGGTGTTGAGTTTTGAGGAGTTCTGACTGAACATATGTCGACACTAGATAATTGAGCTGCGGTGAAGTTACTGGTTCACATACACTCTTAAAAAAGATGGTTCTTCAAAGGTTCTTTAGTAAAGAAGATGGTTCTATATAGAACCATGAATTCTGGAAGAACCATTTGCATGCTCAAATTGTTCTTTGCATAGTAAAATGGTTCCTCAGACTAATGGAGAATGTGGTTTTATGTAGTACTGAAGAGGGTTCTTCTATTGCTACAAGTTCCACATTGTAACACAAGCTGAACCAATTTCGGTGCTCTAACTGTAGAACCACATTCTATACAGAACCACATCTTCACCATGCAAATAACTATTTCAGCATGCAAATGGTTCTTTCAAGCTTCTGGAGTTCAAGCTTATATACAGAACCATCGGCTTTACTAGAGAACCTTTGAAGAACCATTGTTGAGTTTTGAGGGATTCTGATTGAGTCTGTCTTGATCTTTGGAGTTTTGTGGGCTTTTGGGGGAGTTTTGGTAGTTGCTGAGTTTTGAGGGGTTCTAACTGAATATATGTTGACATTAGCTAATTGAGCTGTGATGAAGTAGTTACTGGTTCACATACACTTTTATGGTTCTTCAATGGTTCTGTAGTAAAGACTGTGGTTCTATAGAAGCATTAACTCTCAAAGAACCATTTTCATACTTAACTTTTTCTTTGCATGGTGAAATGGTTCTTTAGATTCACGGAGAATGTGGTTCTATATAGCACTAAAGAGGGTTCTTCTGTTGTTACAAGTACCAAAGGGGAACATGAGTGGAGCCCCTTCTGGTGCTATGACTGTAGAACCACATTCTCTATAGAAACACATATTCACCATACAAATAACTAATTAAGCATGCAAATGGTTCTTTGAGAGTTCAAGCTTATATATAGAACCATTGTCTTTACTAAAGAACCATTCTTTTTATTAAGGAACCCTTGAAGAACCATTGTTTGTAAGAGAACCAACAAACACAATGAAAGGACATTTGAATGAATGAAATTAATTCCATTCCTGGTTTGATCTGACTGAAGTGCCTAAGCAGCCCTTTTGGTGTTTTAGGGGACTGAGGTCTGTTGAAGGGGTCCTGGAGTGTTCGTGGGGCACTCTGGGGGTGTTTGGGGTTATTGGGGATTTACAGGCTTTGCAGGTCTGGGTTTTTCTTCCCATCAGCATTATCCAAGGAAAACGTGTAGCTCCCCATTTACTGCACTCTCCGTCCCCTAGCACTGCGCAGTGTCATATTTTCTCCTCATCAGCTAATGATCCTTCAAGTCCTTCCTGAGCTGAATCAGGAGTGTTGGGGTAGGAGAGCAGAGCAGGTGCAGAACGGAAACACTGCTATAGACGGGAAAGCAGACAGGAACACTGCTGATGAGTGCCTCTGCTTTTTAATGCGCTACCACCAGGGACCACTAGAGGGCACACTGCGCCAATCAGCACAGCCCTAATTAAGAGTTTGGCCTACCTTCTATTTCCAATGAGGTTTACCCCCCCAAAAAATGTCACTGATATAAGAACACTTACAGCTGCAGGGGCTGCAGAGCCCTCAGGAGTCTATTCACGCATCGTTACTGCTCCACTCTGATGAAGTTAAGAGGAGTCCGCACTCTTAGAAATAATGCAACCAAAGCAATATTACTGACCAGGGGTGTCCAGTCTTATCCACAAATGGGCGGTTTGGTTCCTGCTGAAACTGGAGCACACCAGATTCCACTTGCTTAATTAGTCCCAGCTATCAAACAACTGATCAAGTTGCTTTGAAATGCCACAGCAGAAGCTCTGTTGGTTCCCTTGCCTTCATTTCTGAGTGTGAAAAGACTTTTCATGAAGGGTTCTTCACTGTAAAAAGCACTTCTTATGTTTCTGAACTTGGTCCAATGTTCCCCTAACTTGCATCCTAGTACTGCGTCTAGTTTAGATCTGAAGGAATACGGTTTAAAGAGGAACTTCAGAGGAGCTTCTGAAATTTCTTCATAATTCAGTCTTTGAGATGTAAACAGACTCATTCAGAGTGGACTGATGTGAATGGATGTGTTGTTTCTTTACAGTGGTGGGGGTGGGAACCAGAGGTCACCATGTCTACAACACAAATACGGGGTTTATACACTCATCATTAAAAGAAGAGTTGCACCCAGAAGGAAGTGTGGGATTGCAGTGCTATTGGGAAGGAAGANTCCTGTGATAATCCATCCCATGCAGCTTGAATATCCTCACAGTTCCTGCAGATTGTGCGGTAGGGGTGGCGGTGGAGTGACACCAGGCCTTCTGGACGTGTGATTTGTTCCCACCAAGACAAAAGCAGGTCTAGTCACTGAAGATGACTCACTACCATTTGAAGTCACTCCTTGACAGTCTGGCACAGCACCATTGCAGTGTTTGGCGACATTGATGTGGTTTTAGAGCCAGTCGTTGTTACGGTAATGTAGTGCCAATGGTGCCAGGATGACTCATGGAGGGCATCACGGCTTACTGGCTGTTTGATCAGTCAAGTACAGCGATAAGGCCCGTTCCTGCTTACCTTACATGAGCGACCGAGTGCGGAACTTGAATCATTCGCATGTCTCACAATGTCAAACCTACCCACCAAGCTTCATTCGATTCAGTCGATTGATTCCTTCTGGGTGCAACTATTTCTGAAATTGTTCTTTTGATGGAGTGTATGTTTAAAAATCTACATTTTAGGCAAAAAAGTCTCAAACTAGTGTAAAAAATGACCTCGGGCATCAGGCAAAATATCTGTTGCCATGCCATGTAATAGCTTTCTGTGAGGGAACTTTTAGAGGCACTAAACTCTTTAGACGTTTGGTTACCTTCACCAGCACTGTGAACAATTCTCACAAAGTCAGTAAAATGTAGAATACCAGCATAAACCAGCACTTAAAGGGGGAATTGCACAGACTTTTCTGAATGTCTGTGTCATTCGGTGGTTGAGAGTGATGTGAGATGATGTGTAATGGTAAACTGATGCCTGCCGCCTCAGATTTCTTTACAGTGGTGTTGATAGGAACCAGGCGTTGCAACACAAATACAGACATTCTACAGACACACAAACCAATCCTAAAACACGTCAGACACCAGGCAGTGTATTCAGAACCATTTTCATGTGATAGTGTCCTGGGAGGGAGATTTTAGAGGTATCAAACTCCACAGATGTCTGGTCCCCATCACCACCACTGTCAACAATTCAGACTATCTAGAACAGAGCATTTCACACCAAGCCACTCTGACTACACTCTGTTGGACATGTTAATTACTTATGCAGAAAGTAGGTGGAGTTTCTTTTTAAGTTGATCTCGCTTGACATAAAAAAGCAAACAAATAAAACTAAATGGGAGCTTTCAATGAGACATTCTCCCCATTGCCAGTTCCCACCCGCATGCTATGACTCTCAGGATCACAGTGCCCTCAGCACTGGCGGGGGGCACATGGTGTATAAAAGGCTGTCTCCTAATTTCAGCTTCTATGGAGGTAACGACATTTACAATTTTTCTTACTTTAAGCTTGACTGACACTGCTCTTTTGAGATGAAGCTCTGAGATGCAGCACCAACTACTGTGAGCTTTTGTATGTAGAAGGTGACATCAAGTTCAGCTTCTCTCGTCTGAAAATTCCAGGTCTGGAAATTCCTGAAAAAAAAAGATTAATGAGTTTAATAGCATATGAAGTATTTTTCTGGGTTTATACAACATATTTGAGTGGTATTGGACATGTGCACCATACTGAGGCCTTTATGTCTTGACAGTCAGGGTTCCCTTCAAAGCTTACATCTTTAGGATAGTGGAGAAAATCAAATTCCACTTTTGCTTCACTTTCACTTTTGCTTCTGAAACAATCCAGGACTGTTTCTGTGCATCCTTACACTGTGAGAAGACAACTCAACACTATGGGTCTGAAGGGATGTGTAGCACCAATGAAGAAATGATGCAAATGTGAGTTCAACCCAAATCTGTCACAACAGCCTGTTTATTTTTTGCATTCTAAAAAAAAACAATAGACAAAATAAGAACACAGCCGAAACAGTTTTTCAAAAATATCTGAAATATCTGAAAAATTAAACATTTATTATTATTATTATTATTATTATTATTATTATTTATCTTCACTGCCACTGTCGCCCTTGGCTTGCTCACTCTGGGCTTGGACCCAGCTTCTCTGTAAAGCTGCTTTGTGCCAACATCTGTTGTAAAAGGCTCTGTATAAATAAACTTGACTTGACTAGTGATCTGACAGTTGATTGGTTTCTTAATAAAGACGTGCTGAAGACGTTTGGTGGTATGTAGGAAATCTGGGTGCTACAGAAACAGAGGAGAATGCAGGATAAAGCTTAGTGAGAGGATGCAGATGTGGAGAAATCCCTCTAATTACAGCTTTCAGAGAGAATGTGAGATTAATACATCCCAGCCACTCATTTCAGTGCATATGTCTTTCTTTTTCTGGGCTAGCTCTTGCTTTTTTCCCCTTCCAAAATTGAGCATTAGTGGCATTCGTCATGCAGGTTCATGGACACATGCTGTTGGCGCACCGTCACCTGCCTTCATTAGTGGCTAATCTGGCTTGTCGCTGTTTTAGCTGAGAGACGTTGCAGCATATGGCCAATTAAAAAGTGCTTTGTTGGTGATTCTGAATGAGTCCCTTCGGTAATCCTAAAGAAGTGGTGGCTGGCAGGGCCGAGCTTTCACTGAGGACAGGCGGCACATTCGCGCGCTAGGACATATGGTTGGTTAATGGTTTGCACTGTGTCACCAGAATAATTACTGCAGTAAGAGAGGGCTCCGACCCAACCGAGCGAAGTTACGACAGGCCAGTAATGTCAGACTGCGTCTCATTAGAATAGCATATGTCTATTCACCTCCCTCAGAAAGAACTGCTTTTTCACCCGGCGCTCTGAGGAAAGTAGGCCAGGCCATCTGAAGCGGCTTTTCCGACAATTAACTGGTGCTGTTGCCGCACAAAGCTGAAATGCGGCTTGTTTACGAGGTCTGTCACGGAGTTGCATGCATTGCATCAAAGTCTAACTCACTGGCTTAGTGACAAAGCAATACGCCGACAGTACAGAGAATATATAATATCACCAAGGGTTATTTTATTCTGTATTTCATACCAGACACGGCTGCACAGCAGGCCAGCACTCAAAGGCTCGCATGGAATACACAACATAAAAAGCATCAGCCTTTAGAATAGCAGCCATTTTTTTCCCAGGCTGCCTTTTGGATGTGTGAGTTCACATAGCACTGCTGTATGTGACTCCAATCTAGAACTTCTGCAGGGCACAAAACACTTTTACTGCATGTTGTACATTGGCGCTGGGAATGGGATGTAGAGTACTGCTAATTCCTGGATTTCTAATTCCACTGAAATTCTGAATGGGTGAAATGCAGCATTGTATTACTCAGATTATGTATGGATCATTTTACCAACTTGGTCCAAAGTCACATTTCTGAGTTTGAACTAATTTTGCTTTGAATGACTCCATACTTGACCTAAGCAATATGCAAGACTTGTAGTTTAAATTATTCCAAAATGACTAAATCATCTAACTAAAATGATCAACTCAGTGTGAAGAAAGTTTTGGTCAAAGATGTCTATGTATCGTGCTGCAGAGATATCTACTGAAGTTAGCATGCTAACAAGCTGGCCCCAGCCTGCCCTGTTTCATAATACCACTTTGTACCCCTAGAGGCGACAGTGAGTTACTGTAGCATCTAGTTAAATCAGTCCAATGACGTTTTGTCAGCCCCAGTGATGTTTTGTCTCTTGTCAATCATGTTGCAACAATGGCTGAAGCTCTTGGCAAGCAACTGCCATAATGACCACCGCCACCCCCTGCTACTATCAAATATGACCATGTTCTGCAGCAAATACAAGTAAATAGAGGCAAAACATGAGCTATTATTGGTGCTGCTTTGCAGCACTGGAGATGCTCTTATCAACACACATAACGCTAGACTGATAACGAAAGCAACTTTAGTGCTTATGAAGCTTTGGTCTGCTCTGTCATTTTGGCACCTTTCTGTTCCAAACAGGTTCTACTGAACTGTATAAATGGTTAGATAAAGGCAGTGCTAGCTCATTTTAGCACGAAAGTCTTATGGTTACACAAACAATAGGACTTTACAGAACAAGAACAGAAGAGTGTACTTCCAGATCAGTTTGCTGCTGATCTTAGAAAAGATCAAGGGTTCTTTAGTAAAGATAGTGGTTCTATACAGAACTATGCACACTCAGAGAACCATCTAAGCAGGTAAACACATACAGAGCTAAAAATAGAGCCATGTTTTTTTTAGATAACTGCTTTTTTAGGCTTGTAAAGCTAACTGAGCGTGCTATACTATAGCTAACATTAGTTAGCTAGTGTAAACTAACTGCCAACCAAAGCCTCCTTCAATGAGGTGAGTTACTGCAGGGTAGTTTGTTATTTCTGTTTGGATTCAGTGTGAAATGCGATGATTTGAGACCAAAATCCAAGCTTTAGATGAAAAGCACAACGTCTAGTGCAAAAATCAACCTTTATTTGTTTCAGTCAAATCCGCCGTTACATACAAATCAGCCACTTTCAGGAGATGCTTCTGAGGAGATTACATATCAAAGAAAATGGGACCCCTAAAAACTTCTGCAAGACCTAGTAGGTCACCAAAACTGATACCGTCATACAAGCAGCACTTAAAGTTTTCATCTTTGAGATGTTTCTGTCCATCCTTCCACTGTGAGAAAACACTCAATACTATTCATCTAAATGGATGTGTACCTGTTAAGAAGCTCCTCACTGAGAAAAGAAGATAGACATATCATACAAAGAAGCTGCTGGTGTTCTCAGAACAGTGGACTGCCCACCCCAGAATCCACACCCCAGCTGAAGGTGTGAAAAGCTGAAATTTGTCAGAACGTTGGAGGTGTGGAAAAATATCCCTGCAGGTTTCTATGAAAAACCGAAAGCAAGCCTCCTGAACAGAATAGAAGCTGTAATGATGGTGAAGAATTAATGCACTAAACAGTGAGAAAATGATATAATACTCAGAAACTATTAGAAGATCTAGAGAAAATGGGATGTGCAAGACCTGGCAGACCACCAAAACCATCACCATCAGATGAACAGCACTTAAAAGGAAGCCTGATGTTTGATATGTATGTCCTAAAATAGTGTACATGTTCAATACTATTAAAATATGAAATACAATCCAATGACATGACAGTTGGTAAACTTCCTCTACTAGTTTTTACTAAAGCTGGAATTGAAGGACTGAATGATGTATCAGAGTTAAATGAGATATTTAGCTGGTGTTCCTCAGTCAGTGGACAAAATGGAGAGCAACCACATTTTTGATGCAAAGTTGTCACCCTAAAAGGATTTTGTCTATTTTTAATAATATGTGAAGGATTTTGGTGGGTTTATACAACATATTTGAGTGGTATTGGACATGTACACCATATTGGGGCCTACATGTCTTAACATGCAGGGTTCACTTCATAGTTTTGATCGTTAAGAGAGAGGAGAACGTCAAGCTCCACTCTTGCTTCAGATCTGAAGTAAACCACGTCTGCTTCTCTCCATCCTTATACTGTGAGAAGACGACTCAGCACTATGGGTCTGAAAGGATGTGTAGCCACCAAGAACCTCTTCACTGAGAAAAGGAGATATGACACATCAAACAAACAAGCTACTGGTGTCCTTAGAACAAAGATCTGACCACTACAGAGTCCAGACTGAGTGATGTTTGGAATTATGTGAGAAGCAGACAATGCAACCAGCTTGGACTGGACTGGAGGTGAAGAAAAACATCCCTACAGATTTCTCTAAAAAAACTGAAAGCCAGTCTTCTGAGAAGAAAGGAAGCTGTAATAAAGGTGAAGAATTCATACACTAAATACTGAAAACTGGATATAATATTCATAATCTGTGTAATTTTCTGTTAAACATGTTGGTAACACTTTATATTAAGTGTTGACTAACTAACATAACATAATTCATTAGTTATACATGAAGTAAAACATTACCAATGACTAACTAATGTTAGGTGAACATGTAACAACTGTTACCACTTTACTTAACACGTAAACATGTAGTTATAGGTTTACTGAACACGTAAACATGTAGTTGTTATAGGTTTACTTAACACGTAAATATGTAGTTGTTATAGGTTTACTTAACATGTAAACATGTAGTTGTTATAGGTTTACTGAACACGCAAACATGTAGTTGTTATAGGTGTACTTAACACGTAAACATGTAGTTGTTATAAGTGTACTTAACACGTAAACATGTAGTTGTTATAGGTTTACTTAACATTAGTTAAGCATTGTAACCATTGTTGATATATTATTTCAGGTTAACTAATATATTACATCATGTTACTTAGTCAACACCTAATGTAAAGTGTTACTCTGTTGTCTTCTGCTTCTGTTTTTCCCAGCTCTGCAAAGAAATGAAGAACTTGTACCTGGGCTGCTGTTTTGAATATCATATCAGTAATAATGGATTCTAACGTTTGAAGCTGAAGCTCGATGCCTCTGTGCGTGTTTGCAGTCTGACTGGATGTGGTGCTCATACTGTATGTGAGTCCAGCTTACAGCTTGCTGAAGTGGACTCTTGTTTGTTCTTGTTTATCCTCGGTAGAGTTTGTTGGCACCAGGCTGCCGAAATGAAGCAGCTGCTTTTGAAGCGGCCTCGGTGGATCCTCTTAAGCGCTCTCTCATCCAAACAGCGCTGACGTTTATCAGAGTGTACCAGTGCACTGATTGATAATGCACCATTTGTGGTGACATGAGGACTCAGTCTTATGTGGGTGCATGCTTCTCTAGATCGCTCGCCAAGTCTCCCTCTCCCTCTCTTTCTGTTTCTCGTTCCTCTAGTCTGGGGATTTGCCGCAGGTCGTTCTTGACATTTCATCTTTTATTTATTCGCGTTTGACCAACTGCTGAGTTGAGGTCCGGTTGCAGAATTAATTCACAGAGACGAGTTGTGCTTGAAGATTTAATCACAGCCTGCTATTTTTATATGAAGAGCAACGCTTTGCTTAAGAGTCACAGGGTTCATAAATACATCTCTCACCCACACCAACAAAACCTGCTTCGTTTCTGTAAAGGACAAAAAGTCCATTCATTCAGACAGGCTTTACAGTTTCATGGAAGTAGCCTAGATACCTGGAATGGGAGTTTTGGTTAATCCTGAGAAAATCTACAGTCAAGCATGTATTAAATAATCTAGAGCTGTAGTTTGAAGAGCACTTTTAAAAGAGAATGCCGTAAGATATTCTGCTTCATAAAACAATTGGGATATAAAGCCCAAAGTACATGCCTGAGACAGGAATTCCATTTTTCTCAGCTGCCTGAAACACCTCATTGGAATTCCAGCCCTTTTCTCTGTTACAAGGTGATGTCATCTCGTAACATAGTCCTTATTGGCCGCCTACTGACATGGCCTCATACAATGCTACCACCGTTTTAACTCCTCTAATTGGTTGGTCAATTAGAACAGAGTGGGCAATCTGACCAATCAGAACACATTGGGCTCATTGGGAGGTGGAGCTTGAACTGAAGCAGGTAAATCTATTCTAGTAGGCCCCAAAATAAAATTATGAACATTGAACATGAGCATAATAGGTCCCGTTTAATGTTTTAGATCATTTACTGTTTTACCATCATCAGCATTACATGTAAACCCCTGGTTCCTATCACCACCACTGTAAAGAAATCTGAGTCAGTAAGTTTCTCTAACCACACAATTAACCATTTCTCAATAAACTGCTGTATATGATTTTGAATGACTTATTGAATAAAAGTTATACCATGAAGTTGGTGTAAAAAGAGGCTCTTTGGTTACCTAAAGTTTGCCTAAATTGAATGTTTTATTTTGTGAATGAGATTTGCAGGCGTGAATAACCTTCAAAGCCCACAAAATAGAAAAGGTTTCTTGTTTACTGAGCTGACAGAACCAAACTGTATGTAGAACCCAAAGCTAATGATAGCTGTTAGAAGGGCTTAAGCTACAGCCATGATATCTAATAACAACACATTTCAGATACACCCTTCATATTATAACCAATGGTTAAAAAAGGGACATGATTTACGGACCACAGCAGAGTTTATCCTCACTCACCAGAGTGATTTCACGCTCCTCTGACAAATCACCAGCCAATAATCCAGGGGTGCTGCAGCCTATGCTAGTGCTCATTGGGCAGAGGGCAGGAATGACCCGGGACAGGCCAACTATCGTTGTATTAGTTCTATATTAGCTGTTAGCCTTCAAATAAGAACATCATCGTGAACATGGAGCTCAGGTTGAAATTAAAAATAAAGCCTGTCGTACTGCGTTTCAGAGTTTTAGCACTCAGCATGAATCCAAGGGGGCAGAAAATCAATGGTCATTTATTTTTACTCAATAATAAGCAACAGAATGAACCGCCGTCACAGTTCTTGCATTTTCAGCTCATAGACTAATGTAAACAGACTGAGGTATCTGAGCTGACACTTGGTTTCTAGATCTGAATAATCAGAAATAAAAAAATTGTATATCAAAATTTTCCAAATTCATATAAAAATCTTCTAAATAATGGCATATCTGAGGAGATCAGGGTCTCCTGGACATAACAACATATGGCATGTGCGACTGTCTTGCGTAAAAACTCTGTAACTGGAATTGACCAAAATACCAAAACAATATTATGCCATATTATCCCAGTGATGGACTGTCAAACTGTCCAGGGTGTTTCCTGCCTTCGCCCAGTGAGTGCTGGGATAAGCTCCAGCACCCCCATGACCCAGAAGGATAAGTGGCTTGGAAGATAAATGAAAGAATGAATGAAGGAAGGAATGAATTATCCAAGGGTTCTAAGAGTTAAGAACACACTAATACAATGGTTTTTGGCCTCCACACTAGGAGCCACAGGCTTTCTGGTTGAAATCCCAGTCATGGCACCAATGAAGGATCTTACAGTTTGTGAACGCTGCAGGTTTTAATGTACTCATGTCTTTGTCTGAGCACTGTCCACAAGCTGGAAGACTAAAGTAATTCATGTTGGCAGCTAGATCATAGCCTGCTTCTCCCTCCTCCGTAGCCTGTGAGTAAATGAGAATATGTTCTGAGTCCAGCTCAAGCCTGGCTCCTATTTCTATCGCAGGCAGAAGTGAATTTAGGTCAGAAATGACTTCTTGTTGCTTAAAGACAGTTATGTCTAGGAGGAATTCATGCTATTTAGATTTATATCAGTTGGTGTAGCTCCTCGCAGTGATAAATGAGCTTAACCTGATTTCTTTACTCATTAAGGACCGGAGCCCTATAGCTAATTACCTCGCGGACCTGCTTCAATGCTCTCTAATTAAAACGCTATCAGATGATTCTGAATATTACCTCCGCTTTCATGCACAAAAGGTTTTAAAATGATAATCAATGGCAGAGTTTGGACCATAAAGCAGGAGCACAGATTAAACGATTGTAACGAGGTTTGCAAAGCAGCGAATCAGTGGGACGATTAAGGATTTCCAAAGGCAGTTTCATTTATGCTAAATTTACTTCAGTACATTTAGTACAGTACTGTGCAAAAGTCAAAGAGTCAGTTATTTCATGTTCCACTCAAAACAACCACTAAGCACAAGTTATTATTATTATTATTATTATTATTATTATTTTGCATCAGGAAAAGCACATTTAAAAATTGAATATAAGAGTTTATTAGAATTTAGTGTGTCCACCATTTACCTTTATTACAGCTTCCATTCTTTTTAGTAATACTTGCTTTCAGAAAGCACACCTCCAAAGTTCAGTCTTGGTTGCAACTTCTGCTTTTGAGGATCCAAGAAACCACCAAAGGCATTCGGTTATATTGAGCTCTGGGGTGGTCAGTCCATTGATCGGAGAACACGAGCAGCTTCTTCGTTTGATGTGTCTGTCTCCTTTTCTCAGCGCGGAGCTTCTAGGGCTTCTTTCAGACCCACAGCATTGAGTTGTCTTCTCACAGTGGAAGTTTTCAGATCTGAAGGAAGAATGGAGCTTGATTTTCTCCTCTCTCCCCAAAGATGAAAGCTTTGAACTGCACCCGGACTGTTAAGGCATATAAGCCCCAGTATGGTGAGCATGTCCAATACCACTGAAATATGTTGTATAAATCTTCCAGAATACTTTCTATATTATTAAAAATAGACAAAATGATTTTACTAGTAGGCTGCCATCTTTGTTACCACATTAATTTGTCCCCGTCTGACAACTGTGCGAGAAACAGGGAGTTAAACATCTCATTTAACACTAGCGTATATATATATGGTCATTATCAAATCAATAGCTGCACCCAGAAGGAAGTGTCAGATTGCAGTGCTACTGGGAAGGAAGATAAAGGTTACCAAGAACAATAAATGATGATACATTTAGACTGATATGGGGAATATTTATTGAGCTACACATACAAAACTAGTGTCTCTCATGGTGGGCATCACCCACCGTTACCCAGCATCCGCAGTCGTGGCTGTTGGGTCAGTCAGGTACAGCGATAAGGCCTGCCTATGTTTATGTCACATGCACAGCCGAGCATGAACCTTGAATCATTTGCATGTCTCACAATGTCAAACCTACCCGCCAGGTTTCATTCCTGTCGGTTGATTCCTTCTGGGTGCAGCTATTTGTGCAACTACAATTTTGATGATAAGTGTATTTCAGCCCATCCAACCAGGGGGCAACATATCACCCAAAAGTTGCGGGGTCCACCCTGATTGTAGGAAACAAGCAAATGCACAGTCCCTTCTCCTCAATGTTAGCATTAACAGCTGTTGACTCACCAGTCTAGAAGAAACGTTGCAAGTTCAGCATCAAGCTTCATCCCTTTACTAGTCAAAAGTGCCTCCAGCGGTGGAAAGCAGCGCCAGCGTTAACTCTTGTTTAGCTTCTATTAATATCGCTTGCATGGATTCCTGATGGGAGCAGCTGACGGCCATCGCTTGGCAAGAGTTTTAGCCATTGTTGCATTTACCCGTCCTTTCATTGGCTACTGGTCCTTAAATGACCCAACTGGGAGCAGCACCTTCACATGACTGAAAAGAGGTTAGAATACATTGTCAGGACAGCAGTGCTATTTCTACGTCCTCTCATGTCGGACTCACTATCGCCACTTGAAGTATAAAGTGGCATTATGAGAAGATAGCATGTTAACACAATGCATAGATGTCCTTGACCACCAAATCTGTTATTTCTTCACATTGTTTTGATAATTTTAGTCCATTTTGGAATGTTTTATGCTAAAAATCTTACATCTTTAACTTAAGCAATTACTTCATTTACCTAATGGTTGTAACAACATATGACTCTGCCTATATAATAGACCCATAGGGTCAATGGATTCCATAAAGAGGACAGTGATTGAAGGTGCAGGGAGTGGCCAGTGAGATTCTAACACTAAGAAATGTGAAGGTGTGAAAGGACTGTAGAACGTCAATACAGATTCTGCTTTTGTGCATTGTTCCCTTCAGTGTGGTGAAAATGTCAGAGCACACTTGCTGTCAGACTCTTTCCACACCAGTGCAGTCAGTGAGGGATGTAGTTACAGAATGGTGCATTGGAACCACGGCCCTGATTCCATTTTCGCTTTTAGCAAGAACGTGCAACTGAGCTCGTCAAAATATGGCACGTGCCAAGACTGAGGAGGGTAAGGGAGATGGAGGCAAAGGAGGAAGGCCGGAAGAGAGAGAGAGAGAGCGCGTGTGACTGCGGACGGGGAGCTGCTTCCTCTGAGAACTTTAATGTGGACTTGCAGTTTTCATTTTGCCCCTGAATGCAGTGATTTGCAGCCATAATGGAGTCTGCGCAGCGGCAACGAGGAGGCGGCGGCTGGGCCGGAGGAAATCAATCCTATCATGGTAATAGGGGCTCAGATGGGCCTGACGCGGCCCGCTCTCACCGCGCGGCCCGAGCTGTCCGGAGATGGATGGTGCAAAGTAAATAGCACGCAGCACAAGCTAGCGCAGGTTTCCTGGGATAACATCACAGCAGAGAAGCCGATAAAGCCCATAACTGCCTCCCCCGGCACGCTAATAGTATCCACACCTCTGAAATGTGTGAATCTGCTACCACTCTGACAAATGCCATGTGAGCGTACGCCTGCTGTGATGGCATTTCAGTTTCACCGTAAGCCTAACAAACGATTTTAGAAGCCTGGTGGTGCTACAAGCAGCTTATGAGGGTCTAGGGAATCCCTTGCCTCACTATGCGGCGAAAGCGATCACAAAAAGACCACAAGGCAAGCATGCTAAGCAAAGCTGTAGAGCGCCAGGCCATGCAAAGGTCACGCTTTCACCCCTGAGCCATGCTGTGTTCTTTGGGTGACCTTTAACCCAGCCAGCATCTTTGGAGAAGCTTGCTGTGATCTCTAACCCAGCTAGCATCGTTGATGGAGCCATTGTTTATTCCTGATTTGCAGTATTAAACCTACCTACAGTCTCAGGTGTCCAATTAGCACAGTTAGTGCTAGCCAACAATCTGACATACAAGGATTTTGCATGCTAGCTGTATTTCACTGACAGGATCCACATCATACTATCTAATTAACAAACGGCCCAGCTGCTGATGTTGTGACGTTATTCTTTGTGCCGGATGCAGATCGCCTGTCAAAAAAAAAAAAGAGCTGAATAGGTACTTTCTGAAACTTTCTGATAAACTGATGCACTGGATTCACTTCATATAAAGGCACATATTGATTCAACATGAATAAAATATATTATTAAACCCATTTATCTTTTCAGTTTACTTACTTTTGGCCAATAACTGCAATAATGCAAGAACTGCGTTGGAGTAATATATCATTAATGGAACCGAAAGCCACTTCTGAGCACGTTTATCAAGGCTTCATTCATTTTAATCAGGAAAAGTCAGGGTGCCTAAACAGCATGTTCAAGTTAAATTCAATACTTTTTATGTATTTTCATAATATAAGATCATTTCACAATGCTGTGTGGGTAAGCAAATATTCAGACAGGACTGTACTTGTTATTTAATAAACTTCTACTTAATATACTTCTACGTACCACTTTAAACTTAATTGCAGTGCTATTAGGAAGGAAGATAAAGGTTACCAGGAACGATAAATGATGATACATTTAGACTGATATGGGGAATATTTATTGAGCTACACATACAGAAGTAGTGTCTCAGTATGGTGTCGGGCCGTTACGTTTGCTAACACAACATGCCAGACGTCTCAGCATGGAGTTGTAGAGGTTCCTAATGGTGTCCTGTGATAATCTATCCCATGCAGCTTGAATATTCTCACACAGTTCCTGCAGACTTTGCATATAATATCTATTGACATGGCACTTACATGTGTGCAGCTACGATGTTGTACATACTTACATACATTTTGTTTGTTATATATATATATATACGTATATATACACATATACACACTTGTTATTGGGTAGTTGCACCCAGAGGGAATCAACTGACAGGAATGAAACTTTGTGGGTAGGTGCGAATGATGCATGTCAAGTAAGCAAGGATGGGCCTTATTACCTTTGCAAACATGTTGGAGAGGGGTCGCATTGTAGGCCTCCGGGAAGTAGGACAGTCTTATCGACATATTGTGGTGCATACCAGTCGTGCAGATACTACCATAGCACTGTTGGCGGCAGTGGATAGAAGAATCTGGGAGACCTACATGAACCATAGGACTGAAGAACTGTCCGACATGCGGACTGACCCAACATCCACGATTGCGAACATTCAGCGAGCAGTGATGCCCCTCCATGAGTCATCCTGTTACTGCCAGCACCATTGGCAGACGGCTGTACAACAGGGCTACATACATGAAGAACGTTACGATGACTGCCCTTAACACCATGTCAACGTCACCAAAGACTGCAATGGTGTCATGCCAGACTGTCGTGGAGTGACTCGGAATGGCAGCGGGTCATCTTCAGTGACGAGTCACGCTTTTGTCTTGGTGGGGACGACCAACGAATCCGTGTGGAGGCACCATGGTCAGCACCAAGATGAACGTTTTGTTGTCACGCGTCACACGTCCAGAAGGCCTGGTGTCACTCCACCTCCACCTCTACCTCAAAACTTGCAGGAACTGTTTGAGAATAATCAAGCTGCATGGGATGGATTATCACAGGACACCATTAGAAACCGCTACAACTCTATGCTGATACGTCTGGCATTTTGTATTAGCAAACATGGCGGCCCGGCGCCATACTGAGAGACACTACTTCTGTATCAGTCTAAATTTATCATCATTTATTGTTCCTGGTAACCTTTATGTTCCTTCCCAATAGCATTACAATCCCACACTTCCTTCTGCTTAGAACTCTTCTTTTAATGATGAGTGTAGAGTGTATATATCATTTCACTGTAATACATTATAACATGTACAGCGGATCACCACATAGGTCACCCCTTTAATGGTTGACCATCCCCAGCGATCATATCGGACGGTGTGCACACAGTTCCAGCACACAGTGCAGCGGGAGATGGGAGCAACAACAGTGTTCTGTCTTCTGCTTCCTCCGCTGACCACCACAGCATCGACCTGTAACCCCAGGCTACCGGTGACCCCCTCCACACACGCTAACGACCCACATCCCCAGACACAGAAAAACACAATTAACACATACCACATTCCTTAAACTAATGGACAATGACAATTACCACAACAACGGATACCTTTTCCGGAGGGCACGTCTTCTCATGATCTTCTTGCCTTATGAGCTTCTAGAGGCCAGTACCAGCCTGCTGCAGACCGCTACAATATCAATGATGCCACATCAAATCCCAGAGCTGTTTCTTAACAGGTTTATCAGTGGTTAACTTTGAGTGTTAAGGTGTCTGTAGCCATCATTTAGTTAAATGTGATATCTAACTAGGAGGATGGGTTCCGCTCAAGGATTCTTTCTTTACTCTAAGGGAGTTTTTCCTTGCCATTGTCGCCTCCATCTTGCTCACTGGGGGCTTGGACCCCGGATCCTTTTCTTTCTAAGTCTAAACATGGACTCCTTGTTTTCTTTTCCTTACATAAACCACGTTTCTGTGAAGCTGCTTTGAGACAGCATTCGTTGTAAAAAGCACTATACAAATGAATGCTGATTGACTGATAATTTTTAAGACTTCATTTCAAGGTCACTTCAAGATGCAGTGAGGGAAATCAGTGTCAGACCATGCATGCAACTTGTGTTGCAGGGTTATGAGCTTAATGTTTTCCCAAGTGATTGCTGGTTTCTGTCTTACCCTCCTTATTGTACTGTCTCAGAGAATTCCTGCATGGTGCACCTGTCCGAGGATGATGGTTGTGGTTCCCAGAACTTTCCAATTCTATATATTATCTAACCGACTGTTCTGGCAGGGACATTCAAGTTCTTTGCTAGGGCTCTGTAGCTTTTTCACCTCATCGTTCATGCTATGTGCACGAGAACATTCTCATTTTTGCAACAAGTAGAAGACGATTTAGTATCTATATTTTTATCTTTCCAACAAAAAAATCTAACACACTATCAGTTACTAACAGTTATCCTGTTCAATATTGCCTATTACTGGAAATCCTTTTTGTGCTTGTCTTCACCTGAAGAGGATGTGTTCCCCTTTTGAGTCTTGGTTCCTCTTGAGCTTTCTTTTTCTTGCTCTGAGGGAGTCTTTCCTTGCCACTGTTGCCCTTGGCTTACTCACTGGGGGCTTGGACCTGGATTCTCTATAAAGCTGCTTTGTGACGACATCTGTTGTAAAAGGTGTTAAACAAATCATGAAAGGTTCGTTGTCATGCGTCCAGAAAGCCTGGTGTCACTCCACCTTCACCCCTACCGCAAAATCTGCAGGAACTGTGTGAGAATATTCAAGCTGCATGGGGTAGATTATCACAGGACACCATTAGGAACCTCTACAGCTCCATGCTGAGACGTCTGGCATGTTGGGTTAGCAAACATGATGGCTTGATGCCATACTGAGAGACACTACTTCTGTATGTGTAGCTCAATAAATATTACCCATATCAGTCTAAATGTATCATCATTTATTCCTGATAACCTTTATCTTCCTTCCCAATAGCACTGCAATCCTACACCTCCTTCTGGGTGCAACTCTTCTTTTGAAGATGCCTGCATTAATAATAAGAAAACGACATACTCACAGAGGCCCCCTAGTGGTAGAATCGGTCCTATGTTATTTAACTCAAAACATCTTGAAATGGTATCGTGTTATGCTAATGTACATTAAAGGTAATGTTCTCCTGTCGTTAGTATTTCTTAAAGTTTAGTTAATTCAATGCATATTTTTTTTTCCAGGATGGGACCTAGCAAAGCAGCGCACTTTGACAGGTTCCTATGTTACGTAACCGGTGTTCTCCCTCTCTGCACTTCTCCGTCTTTGCCCTGTCAGTCGATAGCACAGTCTCGCGCTCTCCATCTCTCTCTGCAGAGTTCATTTGGGCGATGACAGGAGCTCTGCAGGATGTCTCCTCAGTCTGGCTGTCCCATTACGCTCCATCAGCTGTTTTGTGAGGGGTCGCGACTACGGGGAGACAATCCGGACGCTCCAATCTGTCTGCCTGCCGGCCTGCTCGTCCAGTCGGCACAGAAGAGTCGGTCGCACTTGTCATCATCATTCAGACGTTGAAATTGTCACTTTGCCCGCGCAATACTGGCGCAAAGTGCCTGGCTAGCGCTGCTTGCCCTTGGAGCGGGACAATGAGTGCTTATTAGGTCCGGCCTAGACGGGCCCTTCTGTCACCCTGCCTCATTTTAAATCTCTTTGCACGCATCTCGTCAGCGCTTTTTTCCTATCACGATGCCTGATTAGCATTGGTATTGAAGGCAGATGGGGGACCATTTGAATCTTCATCGCTTAAATATATGCACATTATGCGGCGTGATTATTGCAGGGCAGATGACGGTGGCCCGCAGGGGTTAAGGTGGGCTGTGGCCTACGCTGACCGCACTGCCTGCCTGTTAGATATTAGGTTTCTGTGTTGGAAGAGATGAGTTATCAGTATATGGAGCTGCCTCCCTTTTCAAGGACAGACTGGCCTCATTTGTGTATTCACAAAGACTATAAAGAAGACTAAAGCTGAGAGCAGCGCAGATCATAAAGATACATACAGCGTGATGCAAGTGAGGGCCTTGTGTCTTCTTTCAAGACCTTAATTAGGCTGAGACATGAGATTTTTATTTTTTAATTTTTAATATCTGCTTATTTGGACTTGTATCCGCATATTAAACCGCAAACCTTTCCTTATCACAAAAGTAGTCAACCCCACTTAATTTTAACCAGGCGTGCCCAACATTTTCCAACCAAAGGCCCACCTGATAATAACTACAAAGCATCACGGCCCACTAGAAAACCAAAATCAGCTTTCATAAACACAACTTCTCCAAGAGGTTTGTTTAAAGACAAAATTATGATATGTCCAAATTCAAGCAAGGAAGCTGTGAAAGCGCCCCAAGAAACCTGGCCATCAGTGGCTACCCAGCGGCCATGTTGTCCCAAGTTAAAGATGTTGAATTAGCCTGCTGCTACCGCGACACTTTTATTTATACATGCATGCATTAATATACATATATTTATATTACTATACTTAGTACAACACTTTTATGGTTATATGTGATGTTCCCAGGCCTCTACAAATTACTGCCTTCACCTGAGTACAGGCCCCTGGGCCGCTAGAGTGTACTTCATGGCCCACTGGTGGTCCGCAGCCCACAGACTAAAAAACCCTGTACTAAGACTTGATGTCTAGGCTAGTAAATGTTTCTGATGCACAATTCTGGGTTTTCTGGAATAGACTCTCAAATCCGGCCACTGGAATCGTCTCCTCAGCCCTGCTTCATTTTAACCAATACAGCTTTAGAGCCAATGATAATGAAGGGCTGAACTGGTTTAGTATTCCCCAGCATCTTTCCTGACTTCTCCAGTTGGATCTAAGAATTATAAGTGTTAGCGCTTGCGATTAATCTGGAAACTTTAACACATTAATTTTTTTACTCCTCCTCCACTTGCCTCCCGTTAATCACTGCCGGATTTTGCCAGGCTGGAATACTGAAAGGCGCAAACTCAGATAACATGATGACTGAGGAGACACGCCCGGTGTGCTGACTGGTAAATTTCATTTTAAAGGGCTTCCAGATGGAGGTTTAGATGAAACCCAAAGGTGTACGTACATGCTGCAGTGATGAACTGTCTTTCCACCCAAGCACACCAAGCCCATCTTTGGGCAAAGTGCAACTTTGCTGACGCTAGCACTGAGACAGATTCACTCTGGGTTTGTTAAACTGCATTGGGAGAGTGCAGCCAGAAACCGCTAAATGGATCACCATGTATTGCAGGCCCATCAACATTGTTGAAAACCAGGGGCTTCAAGGCATTATCCAGATCTCCTCAGGCCACCCATCATGCTAGTCAGTTCCTTTAAATGGTAAAGGAGAGGAAGATAACAGGTGAGGTCACCAAGCACACCCTGAGGTATGTTACTCAGCAAACTAAGAGAATTTAATTCAGAAATCATCAAAACTGAGCTGAGATTTTATGACAAAGTGGATTCCTCTAACCAGTTTTCATGGACGTTTTTTTATTCCAGCAGCACATATGTATTTGTTTTATTACCTGCCAAAAATACAAGTCAGCCCTAGCATTTAAACTTATAATTAACCGATTAATAATATAACTTATTATTAATCATGATTAATCACTGGCTATTATTATGATAAAGTTGACACCATTAATAGAAAGCATTTTTTGTTTTAAACAGTTTGTGCTGTAGTGGCTGGTTAGCAGTGTTGGTGTTGTACAAGTCTGGTAATTAAACTCTCACTACTCTAAACTCAGACTCTCTCCTGCTTTACACTCTCCTCCGTCAGAATGTCCCTCCACCCGAATACAACAAAAACACTCAGTGTTTCGACTCTTAGAGTCATTGACCAAGAGTCAACACCAACTCCCAGGCTTGCTGAAGTCGAAGAATTGACTCTTTTGAAATCAACTCCACATCACTAGTAAAGGTATATTAATTTTTGCCAATATATCACCTATAGATGTAACGTGGAGAGTGATGAGAAGGCAGGAAGTGCAAATGCAAGTCAAAACATTTAACATGAACCAATATAACATAAAACTAGAAAACAAAGACACTAGAAATAAAAGATTCCCAAGTACAAGGAACCCAGAGAACACACAGAGCACCAATAAAACTGTCATGAAGACAAAACACCAAGCAAACACAAAGGCAACAACGTATAAATACACAACAACCAACATGGAACACCTGGGAAGGGGAGGAGCCATAAACTAGGCACAGGTGAGGGGCGTGACATGAGGGCAGAGACAAGGAAGAGGTAGAAACCAAAATAAACAAAAGCACATGGAAAATGACAGGAACATGAGGCCAGGAAAACAAAGACAGTAACAGGCAGGGAGGGAAACAGGGCAAGGCGTGACAGTACAATAGTTTCCTGCTTCAAGCTTATTTCTTAAAATCTGCTAAATGATCTGCCAGTACAGTGACATAGCCTGACTAGTTTTACCTGGTAAAATTACTTATTGTAAGTCACTCTCACTGTATTGGCAGATCATTTTGCTAATTCAAAATAAATTAATTTGACACAAGAAACTATTCTGCCAATACAGTGAGATAATTATACCTGATAAAAGTGCTTATAAGAAGTTAAGCAATCTTATAATGAGCTTACAACAACCTCAACATGAGTAACATTAGATATATTGACTTGATATAAGATTCAACTAGGTTAGATGTCAGTTTTGCAGTGTTTGTAGTTTCTGAAGTTTTCATCCCTGGTTTTGCATTGAAGCTATGAGGCTAATGTAGCTTATAAGAAATGGCAACAAGCAGTTAGCATCATAAAAAACTGCATTAGGGCTGACCACAAGTACTCAGTTAACCTCTTAAAATCAGTAGACCAGTCGCTTCTTAAAATCAATAGACCATTCTGGTCTAAGCTGGGGGAGCTAACAGGCTCCTTCAATAAACCTCAGTACATCATTCAGTTTACTGAACATCCACTGTAAAAACTGCAACACACAAAGTAAAAGTCAAGCACTGAAAGTCTGTATAGCAGAAATAAGCTGCTGTATTGACGTTATTAGTGCATGCACACGTTGTGAATTTTGTGGCTGGGGGTGGCTTGCCTGCTCTCTAGCCATATCAGCCAGCACTTTGCGTGCTATACTTTCCAGTACAGTACATTGTTTTTTAAGCCAATTATTACAGTTTGTCCTAAAATAAAGCCCAGAAAATTGCATACAATGAAACATCACTGTTTCCTCAAGCAGATGAAGCTGATGATTACAGATGTGTTGAAAAAATAAAAAAAGTGTGTCTTCTGAGGATGTGAGTGGAATATCTACTAGGCCTACTGTCATCACACCTTCATCAGAATGATGTTGATTTTGCATTTGATACCTAAACACAGACCTGGATCTTCTTACTGACTCCCCTGAAATGAACATTTCAGGTTTTACAGATTGATTAGCAGCAGTGCATGCTTGTTATATTTTGGTCTGTTTTCTCCTCCTGGCTCAGTTAAACTGCTTCTTTCAGTTTGAACAAAATACACACACATCATGGAGCTAGAGCTACACGCCTTGTGTGACATCTAAGAGGCAAAATGGATTTTGTTAGCAAGCTTGCATGTGGGGTTATGTACAGTAGTTTTGTCAGTGTGGGCGTTTGATCTTGTGCTCTGCAGTGTATTGGCAGGGCAAAGCATGGCACACAGTGCCAGACCTCATCAGGCAGCAGCATCAAACTCCTTCTCACCAGCCAGTCTTTAGTAAGCCGAGAACATTACGCTGGCTGCCGATCGCCGTGTTTGTCCTTTCTCCAGCAGATAGTCAAATTGCTCTCCTGGTGGGGTTGTGCAGACTAGGATGACATTTGGAGCATTCTGCGCCTGCTTTCTGGGCCATAACAGCCTGATCAAACATCATAAAATGGTAGATCAAGTACCATGTGCGCTCCCTCTGTACCATTTTACAGTGCTTTTTATCAATGGATATTACATCTTGGTCTCAAGGGGCCAAATGTGATCTCATTATGATAATGATCATGATGTCTGGGGTCAACCATGCAGAACGTTTGAGTGGGAATATATGGATGTATTAGTGTGAGAACAAATTGCATGTGAAATTTCTAGACCAATCCAACGGAGGTGATGGTGAGCTCATCAGTGTTGCCTGATGGACAACAAGCCTGTTGAGCATTTCATTATAGATCAGCCTTTAGTCTGAATGACAGAACTGAAGTGCTGCGTGCAGTAAATGTGGTGTATATAGGAAAAGGCGAAAATCAAAAAACAGTTGGTTAGTCTGAGATTTTATTGCCGCAGCTAGGTTTTAATGGAATGGGATTTCTATCTTTCCAGTTAGCTTAGCTAACTTTAGCAACTGACTACACTTGCTACCTATCCTATAAAGAAGCCTGCAGTTAGCCAAAGCCTGAAGTGCAAGTTAGCATGGCTAAAAACAAAGCCCCCCCCCCCCAAAAAAAATTTACCCTCCAAATAAGCATGTAGATGTGCATTGTGTGTGCAGACAACACAATACTAATAAACATGACTTTTTATGAGTGAAAATCCTTTGTGTTAGCCAACAATCAAAGAGAGCAAACAGTTCTGGGCTGACTCTGACTTTCTCAGATGACACACTCGGTTGACTAGCTATGGAGGCCAGTACATGGCCAGATGTCATATGACTGCACGTAGTTTTGCCTCGTGTCTGTATCTGTGGACATCTGTGGACATGAACTTGAGCCACATCCAGTAGTTCTACTCCCTGTACAGTGTGCAGACCCGATCTGGTCTAAAGACCCAACCGTATACTTTGCCGTGCTGCCCCTTCCTCGCAGTCCTCATACAAACTTGGTTACAGAGTGGCACTAATAACTCTTACTGTGAGTCCAGAGCTTCTGTCAAGCCCCACACACAGCCGATCAATGGTCTTGCCTCCCTTGCATCCATGGGCATACGAGGCAACAGCAGGATGTTTTTTTGACCAAATAATTTTTTGTTGACCAGATATATTGCTTTTTAATTCTAATTATTTCAAATTAATAATGATAATAATTGCACAGCAATGTTTAATTCACATAATGAGTTTCTATTAGTAACGATTCGTATTGTAACGCAGAGGTTAGAGGCTTAGACAGGTTCTGGCCCACACTCAGCTTGTAAAAACACCATATATCGTAAGTATCAGAAGTACTGATAATTCCATACAGGTAGTAGATGAAAACTACTAATAATACTAATAATCCAGCCAGGAGACACTTTAAGATATATAACATCTGTACTTACTGTATGTGATGACCCTTGGTTCAGGGAGAAGGGAGGACACCGGAGGTGGAGTATCACAGCAGAGCTGAAACTTTTAATGCAGGTACTTGAACGATTTAGTCGTGGCTCTTCAGCTGCCAGCAGAACAAAGAGAAGAAGAAAAAACTTTCAGGCGTTTGACTTTTTAGCCCATCTTTGCTGGCTCGGCTTCAATGAAGTCTCTCTCTCTCTCTTTGTCTCCCACCAGCTACTCTGTAATAGTGCGTGGCCCACAGACCCTGCAGGGTGCAGGAGTGGTGTGTCACACCCTATGGGTAGTGTCGGGCGAGAGGCCTAAAGGGCCTGGAAAAAGTTGGTCGGCACGAGAACTAAGATGTTTTCCCTTCACCTTTTTATTTACATGACACAGACAGCTATTTACATATTTACAAGCGCATGCACTGAACAAAAAAAACAAAACGACATTTAACAAAACTCTATATACAGAGATAAGCAGATCGATGACTGCAAAGTCATAAAGATCTCTCATTCAGTACTCTTAGCCTGTTCGTCAGGGCAAAAAAGTGACCCCATTATCCCTGTTGCACAACGTTATATTCAATTAGCCCCTCCCCCAGAATATTCCATTCTTACAAGGGGTAAAACAAGGACAATGAATATAAAAACATTTTCGGTACAACAAGTGATTAGCCAATCCACAGTTAATTACTTCATTTTACAAGTCATGGCTTCGTTGTCTTTAAATTCAACATACAATGTGCACATATCTATATAGGATTAATCAGAGCACAATTTCTGTGCCTCCCTCTCCTCCTTTCTCCTTCAGGGTTAGACTAGCCCAAGTAAGTAAAAGGCTGAGTTTCACTCTCATTACTCTTTTACACCCTACGGGTAAAGACTAGACACGGGTGAGTATCGGTAAGTATACACATATTAAAATATACACTGGTGATGTGTGGCTCTACATCATCACATACTCCCACCAGCTAAGCAGCAGGTAGCAAACAACGCACAGGTGAAAATCATAATTACCTGCTGGCTTACTGTGACTAGCACTCCACTCCTCAGGTGCTGCTGGGCCATGCACTCTTTACTGGCACATTGTATTCTATTCGTCTGCCAGACTCGCTTACAGAGCACACTGACAATGTCCATAACAATAACTTATTTACAGATTAAAGTCTCTCTTACTGCAAGTCCAGTGCTTCCGTAAGGCTCCACGCATAGCCAATACTTCTCTGGCAAAAGAACCTGTAGTGGGACACTAATTCTAGTTAGCTAAAACAGTTGCACAGTAATGTATAATTAATATAATAGTTATTTATTAGTAGCAGTTAATATTGTATCTCTGGGGCTTGTGAGAAGAAACAGACAAGTTCTGGTGCAGACTCAGCTTCAGCAGAAACCAGTGCACAAAAAGAAAGGAAATGCTCACTCTGTCCCCAATCTTCAGAATAACGGCCTGGGCAACAGAACCGCGTGTCTAACAAGCTAAATAAACTAAAAGAAGTCTAAAAACTGTCTCTGCAACACTACTTCACTTAACAGAAACAAAGGCGTGCTAAACAAAAATAAAACTACAAAAAGACAATTCCTGAACTGGCTTAAGCTAGTTGATATCCAGTTGCTAGGTGTTGCTAAAATGAATAGGAGTCTATGGGAGGAAGGAGGCCTAATAAGCGACACACAAAGGAGTGCGGGTCAGTATGGCTGTTGATTAGAGTTTGGAGATCTACCCTAAGTGAGTACATGCAGTTTGGTGGCTGTTGTGTAAAGGAACCAACAGGGTTTGAATGGGGGTGAAAATGAAAGGGATTCTATGGGAAGGCAAGAGTGATGGGGGGGTGGGGGAAGACCAACAGACGAGTGTGGGTCAGATCAGCGTTGAATTTGTGCTTAATTAGAGGCTCCACTAATCTACTGTGAATGTATGATTATTATTATTCTTCAGTAGTTTGAAGTCAGTGCAGTTGCAGCTGCATGGGCAGTTTCAGAATGACTATACTGTACATAGTGTGAAATGAATTTCTGGCGATTAGTGGAAAATGGAGTTATTAATAAGTGATCTGCTGGGAGGTACTCTTGGATTAGCTCACAAGCATGTAGCTCAATGATCATTTCAGAAACGTTGTCTTTCCCCAGCTGGAGCAGCACAAGAACAAAAGCTGCAGAGAACCTATACTTTTACAAACAAAGCTCCAGATGGAACCAGCAATGGCTCTTTGGAGGGTTGCCATAGAAGAACCACTTTCTGGTTCCCTATAAAGACCCTTTCAGTTGATGGTTCTTTAAAGACCTACTTTTGTGAATGACACAAGGAGGTGTGAAGAAGTGTGAAGATGTCCTGTCTTTCCTAGATGCACATGTCTAAGATGTTATAAACCGTCGAGGAGTCTTTGTTTGTAGTGCCGTACAGGAGGGGCTCTATATCTGATTGAAATTGACGGGTTTTCAAGCCGAGGCGTTTTCCCTGCAGTAGGCAGAGGCACGGACCCAGAAGTCTCTGTGTATGTGTGCTGTGTGTGGTCCAGACTGAAGAAGCTCAGTCCGCTCCCGAAACGCCTGCAGGGCTGCGAGGGCCGTGATTGGTGGACTTGTCAGAAACGGAAGCCTCAGTTTAGTCATCTGGGGCGAGCAGTGTGTATCTCTGAGCATTTCTAATACAGGTTTAGGCTGAGCCAATGAGAGCTAGCTGTTATTGTCCTCACGACTGGAGAGTAACAGGATACCTGGGAAAGGACTCAGCATTCAGAAATTTCCAAAAAGGCACGGATAAGCAGCTTAGGTTGCAGGAAACGAAAGAGCAGTTTCGTTACAGCTGCCTCTAGAAAATATGCTGTATGTGTGACGTTTGTGTGATTACATGTACTAAAGGCAAAATAACAGACAGTGATCACATATGCTCTTAGAAATAAAGGTGGAGTGATATGCCATAGAAGAACACTGGTTCTGGTTCCCTAAACAATATCTGAATGGATGTTTTGAGCTGACATACCAACAGTCCTGAGATAGCCGTATGTAAACTTGAAGTGGTGTTACCTCAGAGGACGGCTTGGGAATGACCATACCTGTACACGTTGCGGTGTTAGATGTTATTTTGTGATTGAGGTTGAACACTGGCCAGCGTGCTCATGGCAAGGCGATGTGAACTATTGAAGTTTGAACGGGCCGTGATAGTGGAATGCCTTCTATGGTGCATTGCCAGTACAGTTATGACACTGTGGATTGAGCAACTTCGTAAAATGGAATATTCAGTCCATCAGGCGACCAACAATCATGCCTCATTCGAACTGCCCCTGAGGTAACGCCACTTCATAATCACTTTACATTTTGCTATCCCATGATGTTTACCCTTTGGTATAGGAACTCAACCGCTGGTCTGAACATTACACTTATTAGCATAGCTAGCTAAATACACACACAGGAGACAACAAACAGTCAGTCTGGCAGGGTGGAGCAACAGGAGGAAGAAGGAGGAGCCAAGAGAACAACACAAAATACGCCCTGTGATGTAGCGTTTGCTGTTCACTTATACAGGCATATTCACCACAGTACATATGATCTGCAACTTGAAAATGTGACAAAGGGAACATAAATGGGAGCCAGTCAGCTTGGAAACCAGCTGGGACATAGCACTGGGTCCTATGTGAATCTACTGCTGATGCATGCTATTAGTTAACTGGTGAAAACTAGCACTATCAGTAATGAATTCAGTTGGTTGTTTCAGAGTCATTAGGGTCTGTAAATGCGCTGTGGCAACAACACAACACCACACTGGCATGAGAAGAAAATGTAGTCTTCAACACTTCAACACATATTTAGAAGTACGTCAGCCCTTTAACTCAAGTAAAAACATCTTTGGCTTGTATTGGAGTAATATTTGACCAGGAGCATCTATATATATGCGTATGTAATGGAGCTGTGTTCTATGTCCTCCTCAGCTCCTTTTGAGTCTTGGTTTCTCTCAATGGTGCTTCCTCATGGTCTTTTAGGGAGCTTCTTTTTCAGTCTTAGTCCTTCTCAATAGTTCTTCCTCATGCTTTTAGGAAGTTTCTCCTTTTGAGTCTTGGTTCCTCTCAGTGGTTCTTGATTATTCTCTTAGAGAGCTTCTCCTTTTGAGACTTGGTTCCTCTCAGTGGTTCTTGATGATTCTCTTAGAGAGCTTCTCCTTTTGAGTCTTGGTTCCTCTCAGTGGTTCTTGATTATTCTCTTAGAGAGATTCTCCTTTTGAGTCTTGGTTCCTCTCAGTGGTTCTTTATCGTTCTCTTAGAGAGCTTGTCCTTTTGAGACTTGGTTCCTCTCAGTGGTTCTTTATCATTCTCTTAGAGAGCTTCTCCTTTTGAGACTTAGTTCCTTTCAGTGGTTCTTTATCATTCTCTTAGAGAGCTTCTCCTTTTGAGTCTTGGTTCCTCTCAGTGGTTATTGATGATTCTCTTAGAGAGCTTCTCCTTTTGAGTCTTGGTTCCTCTCAGTGGTTCTTGATGATTCTCTTAGAGAGCTTCTCCTTTTGAGACTTAGTTCCTCTCAGTGGTTCTTTATTGTTCTCTTAGAGAGCTTCTCCTTTTAAGTATTGGTTCCTCTCAGTGGTTCTTTCTCATTCTCGTAGAGAGATTCTCCTTTTGAGTCTTGGTTCCTTTCAGTAGTTCGTCTTAGTGGTTCTTCCTCATGGTCTTAGGCAGCTTCTCCTTTTGAGTCTTGGTTCCTCCTAGTGGTTCTTTCTCATGCTCTTAGAAAGCGTCTCCTTTGAGTCTTGGTGGTTCTTTCTCATTTTCTTAGAGAACTTTTCATTTGAGTCTTGGTTCCTCTCAGTAGTTCTTCCTCATGTTTTTGCTGACTTTTATCCTGACACTGCCACTCTCTGTGATGCTCATTAGGCAGTGAAACAATAGATGAATGCTAAATGTTGACAGACATGGAAGGACAGATGATTAGATGAGCAGTGTTGTTTTATTTCTTGAAACAACAAATAAATAACAAACAGTGATCATGAAACAGTAAACAGAAATTACTTTATAAAATCCATTCAGCAGAGGCTGAATTTCATACCACCATTTAAATATAAACTAAACACATTTCTTGAAAGTTCAGCACCTCATGGAGAGCTGGGAATAATGTTTACGGGAGAGTTTGGATTATAAGACATTTCTGAGAATCATGCAGATATACGCGCACACAACTCTAGAACCACTTAGAATAGTATTAACTTATCGCTCAGACTTGAAAGAGAAATGCTGACCCAGCGTCTTTTGTAATGATCTCCAAAGTATCACAAAGAGAGTGGCTTTTTCATGCCATTTGCCTTTAATGCCTAATACTCAGCGGGTCTGGATTTGAATACATCTGAGGCATTAGGGTCAGGAGGCACTGTAGGGAGAGAGAGAGAGAGAGAGAGAGAGAGAGAGAGAGAGAGAGAGAGAGGGGGGGGGAGGATGGGAACAAATGCCCCTTGTGACTTGATGGTCTGCTGGTGCCAAATGCTTCTGAGCAGCTCTCTGAGTGATTCTTTTGAATACTCATATACAGTAACTCCTTTAGCTCAGGACACAAGGAATTCCTGTAATATAATCTGTATGACTGCATGCTAGAGAGAGAGAGGAAGAGAGAGAGAGGCAGAAATTGAGTGTAAGAGGGAGGGAGAAAGACAGACAGAAAGAGGGAGAAAGACAGGTTCAAAGTAAGCAAGAGAGAGACTGAGTGAGAGACAGAGAGAGAGGCAGTGAGTGAAAGAGAGACAGAGAAAGTGAGTGAGAGAGAGAGACAGCGAGAAAGCGAGAGATAGAAGTGAGTGAGAGAGAGACAGAGACAGACAGAAAGGGGGAGAAAGACAGGTGGAAAGTGAACAAGAAAGAGACAAACAGAAAGTACACAAAGGGAAAAGTGAGTGAGAGTGGGTGAGAGAGAGAGAGAGAGAGACAGAGAAAGCAAGAGACAAAAAGTGAGTGTGAAGGAGAGAAAGACAAAATAAGAGACAAAATCTAAAAGACAAAGAAAGAGAGAATGAGAGAGGGAGACAAAAAAGGGACAAAGAGAGACAGAAAAAGCGAGAAAGAGACAAAGTGAGCTAGTGAGAGACAAACAAAAAGTGAGGTGAGGGACTGAGCGAGAAAGCGAGAGATAGAAAGAGTGAGAGAAAGACAGAGACAGGCAGAAAGAGTGAGAGATATACGCATAGCAATCACACTGTAATGTAATCAGGCTCAGTCTGAGAAGCTGTGCTCCAGCACACTGGCCGGATATTAATTGATTTTTATGTACACTGTAAAATGTACATGGTCTCGGGTAAACAATACATTACCCCATAGATCTGCTGAATAAAGCCATTTTAGATCATCTCTGCACCTGCTGCCCAGAGCCGGTTTCAGATTACCTATATTTACTAAACAAAGCCCTTCCATATCGGCGGAGAACACAATGCCTGCGGTATTTAATATAGCTATGAATTAAACAATATCACCACATAAAATATGCAACTCAGTAGTCAGCCAAACTGCAGCACGCAGTGCAGAATGACTCCATTATCAACAGAGTCACATGCACAGGCCCTTTGTGAAGCTGCTCTAGAAGAGAGAGAGGTTTGAGCTTTGCTGCTGAAAGAAGGCCTGGAGTTGGAAAGCTGCTGGATGCAGCGCTCATTTCCTGCAGCAGCCTGAAAGTTTTATGATCTCTTTTCAGCAGCCTGGCCTAACTCTAAAACTTCACACTCCCACCGGGCCACGCCAAGCCCTCACTGCATTAGAGAGAGAGGGAGAAGGAGAGGGAGTACAGAGAGAGAGAGAAAGAGAGAGAGAGATAGAATAGAGGGAGCAAAAAGGAACAAAAGAAGAGAGAGAATACAGAAAAAAGAAAAAACAGAGGGGAGAACAAGATTGAGAGGGAAAATGGGAGAAAGTGAGAAAATAGAGGGTGAAAGAAAAAGCGAGGGAGAATATGGAGGTAGTAAAAGAAGAAGAAAGGGAAAGAGAGAAAAGAATGGATGAGAGAATGGAATGAAGACTGATCTAATTTCTGGACTTCTGGAGACAGAGACAGTTGAAGAGAAAGAGAGAAAGGGAGAAAGAAGAAAGAGAGAGAATCAGAGAGTCAATGGAAACAGATCTAATTTTTGAATTTCTGCATGCTAGAGAGAGAGAGCATAGAGAGTGAATGGAGACAGATGTGATTTCTGGACTTCTGGAGTCAGAGAGAGGAGGAGGAGAAAGAGAGGGAGAAAGAAGGAGAGAGAGAGAGAGAGAAGGAGAGAGAGAGAGCGCATAGAGAGTGAAAGGAGACTGGTCTAATTACTGGACTATTGGACACAGATAGAGGGGGAGGAGAAAGAGAGAGGGAGAAAGAGAGAATCAGGGGAGTGAATGGAGACTGATCTAATTTCTGGATTTCTACATGCTAGAAAGAGAGAGAGAGAGAGAGAGAGAGAGAGAGAGAAAGAGAGAGAGAGAGCATAAGGAGTGAATGGAGACTGATCTAATTTCTAAATTTCTGGAGAAAGACAGAGGGGGAGGAGAAAGAGAGAGGGGATGGAGAGGAAAAGATTATCAGAGTGAGAGAGAAAGGCAGGGATAGTTGGAGAAAGAGAGAGAGAGACAGAGAGAGAGAGGGAGCATGAGAAGTGATTGGAGACTGATCTAATTTCTAGAGACAGAGACAGAGATTGACAGTGAAGGAGAGTGAGGGAAAGAGAGACAGTGAGAGTGAGAGACAGACAATGAGAGCACATGAGAGAGAGAGAGAGATACAGAGAGACAGAGAGAGAGACAGAGAAAGAATGTAGATTGATATTGCCCCATCCAGCACTGCTTAATCCAGCACTCTCATCCGGCGCTGCACCATCCAGCATCCAGCACTGCTTCATCCAGCACTGCTCCATCAAGCACTCTCATCCAGCACTGCCCCATCCAGCACTGCCCCATCCAGCACTGCCCCATCCAGAACTGCTCCATCCAGCACTGCCCCATCCAGCACTGCCCCTCCAGCACTGCCCCATCCAGCACTGCCCCCTCCAGCACCGCCCCATCCAGCACCGCCCCATCCAGAACCGCCCCATCCAGAACCGCCCCATCCAGCACTGCCCCATCCAGCACTGCTCTGCTTTGTAAAAGTATGGGCCCTGAAGTTCCTGCTTCCTTCTCTTTAACTTGTTTCAAATTTTCCATTCCACCTTAAAAGGTTCTCAGTTACACTCTGGTGCCTGTACAAGCTGTTACTTTTAAGGTGGAATGGAACATTAAAGGTGGTGAATAGGAAGCCAACGCCCTGTCAATGTTCCCAAGACTGCAATGATGTCATGCCAGACTGTCACAGAGTGACTCAGAATGGCAGCGGGTCATCTTCAGCAATGAGTCTCGCTTTTGTCTTGGTGGAGACGACCACCAACTATACTGAGAGATACTACTTCTATATGTGTAGTTCAGTAAATATTCCTCATATCAGTCTAAATTCATCATCATTTATTGTTCCTGGTAACCTTTATCTTCCTTCCCAAAAGAATTCCCACACTTCCTTCTGGGTTCAACTATTCTTTTGATAATGTGTCTATTTGAAAGAGGAGAGAACAGTGTTTGAGGTCCACGGTATGTCAGTTCTATGTACTGAACTCTCTTTATACAGCTTTATATTCTATGGCACCTTTAAATCCACGTCGTAAGAGTTATTTTTGGAAAACAAAGTGATTTAAAACCTCTAAATAGTAGTGCCTCTACAGAAGAGGACAAGAAAAAGACCAATCAGTTACTAGTGTTTTAAGGCAGAGTGTTATAGGATACAGCAGTGAGTAACCGTAGACGAAAGCTAGAAATGGAGACGAAAGGAAGCGCGAGATATGATGACCCCTGAGGACAGCATATCTGATTTTTAGTGAGCTTCAGTCCTGTAGATAAGATAAGGTTCTTTAACACAGTGGGGAGTCATTGCAATAAGAAAGGACTGAGCAGATCCACCTATACACGTGTTCATTCATGGCCTTCAGTGAGCTCTTATCATGTCTACAGACCCTTGGGATGTGTTGTCTGGATGAGGGCCGGGGCTAAGCTGTTGCTTTTATGGGAAACCATAAACTTGCTCCTTATCATGCTCTGGGGTTAACAACCCTGCTGAAACAAGACCAGCACAGCACGTTGGTTAGTGCTGGTCCAGTGCCGGTTTAGCTGATCACCCAATGTGGTTATACTGGTCCACCAGGATACCAAAATCCACAACACATAAAGTGTTGTTTCTAGCTGATCTATGCTGGTTTTTCAAGCAAAGTGGCAAATGAAACCTACCAGATTTGTCCTCCCTATAATTTACTGCAATTATCACTGTGTTGTTTAAATTACAAGGCTGTTGAGTAGCTAACACAGTAAGTTTAACTGATCTGCAAACCAGCACGCTTTGTCTAGTGTGGTGGTCAAGTGGCTTTGACTGCAGTAGGCTATAATTTGAGTAGTGGGTATTGTTATTTAGCACCTTGTTGAAGTGATATGCTGTTATAGTAGTGGCCTGACTTTACAGTTGTGTACACATACAGCGGCATGCAAAAGTCTGATGACAGATTTCTTTAATATTTATTTTATTTTATTTTATTTTATATTTATAATATTGTATTTCCTTTTTTAGCATTCAAAACAACAAAACAGGAAAAGATCCTCAAAGCAAAAGCTTGGGCACCCCACATGGTCAATGCTTAGTAACACCCCCTTTGTCAAGTATCACCACTTTTAAACACTTTTTGTACTCGTTAAAAGAATGTTTATGGGATTTCATCTACTATTCCTTGCAAATGCCTTTTGCTTCTACGAGATTCTGGGAACGCCTTGCATGCACTGCTGTTTTGAGGTCTACCTATAGATATTTGGTGAGGTTTAGGTAAGGGGACTGTGAGGGCCAAGGCAAAACCTTCTCTTGAGCATCTCTTGAGGTAGTTCATTATGGATTTTAAGGTGTGTTCAGGGTCATTATCCTGTTGTAGATAACCACCCTTTTTCATCTTCAGCTTTTCTACAAATGGTGTGATATTTGCTTGCATAATTTGCTGCCATTTAATTCAGTCCATTCATCCTTCTACCAGTGAAATGTTCCCTCTGCCACTGGCTTGCAGATCAAGCCCAAGGAGCGGTCAAACCACTGCCCCGTCCTTAACAGCTGGAGAGGTATTGTTTTCATGAAATTCTGCACCCTTTTCTCCTCCTTTGTTCATTACAGCCCAAACATTCTATTTTAACCTCATCAGTTCACAGCACGTGTTTCCAAAAATGCATCAGGCTTGTTTGGAGGTTGCCTTACAAACTTCTCACGCTGGATTTTGTGGTGAGAACGCAGGAAAGGTTCAGAGTCTAGAGACTCCAAGGTCTGCTAAATCTTCCTGAAAGTATTTCGCAGTCAAATAGGGGTCTTTAATTAGCTTTTCTACCAATCCTATGAGCAGTTTTCTTGGTCTTCCAGGCCTCACCTTGACCTCCATCATTGCTGCTAACTGCTGTTACAATACAAATTGAGGGGATGGCTCAGTGAAAAAGCTTTGCTATCTTCTTATAGCCTTCTCCTGCTTTGTGGACATCAGTTGTTTTAACGTTCAGAGTGCTGGGCAGCTGCTTAGAGGAGCCCATGGCTGCTGACTGTTGGGACGAGGTTTGAAGAGTCAGAGTATTTATAAAGCTTTGAAGTTTGCATCACCTGGTCTTTCCTAACGATGATTATGACCGAACTTTAGCCCCAACAAACTAAATTTAGGTATGAGACTTTGGTAAAAGTTATCAGAGCTCAAAACTCTTGGGGTGCCCCAACTTTTGCATGGTGCTCATCTCTTGTTTGCATTCTGAAATTGTACAAAACAAAATATTGAAAATAATGTTTCATCTTTAACTTCATGTCTTTTGGAGATCAGCTCATATTCTACTTATTTAACCATTCACGGTAACAGAAATTTTAACCAGGCATAACAAACACTGTAATGAGCCCCCAGATCATGTTTGGATGATATTTAGGGGACCAGAACTGTCTACATGTTGGGGACCATCTTCTATGCACAGCTTCCAGTCAAAATGGCCCTTAAGTACAAATGTTCCTGGGAATATTCCATAAGACATAAGACATCCCACTGGAATATCTATGGATCAAAGAGTAGAAAATTGTACTATCCATGCCTAATGTCTCACTGTTCTTTGATTACAATCTCAATGTTCTCTAATTACATTTGGCTTTTTGGGTTAAGAGTCTGACTACGAGACTCAGGTGATTTGTGTCACTGGTGGTTAAGAATGCACAGAGTTGCACTGAGTCAGGAACAACACATACTTAAGGTTCGTTCACTCTGCCGCTGTGAAGAAATCTGGCTCTGGTTATTTGCCACTGCTTATAAGGAAGGCCCAAAAGTACTGTAAGACAAAGAATATTGATATTTGGCTGTTAGCATACAAAATCTCATATCTACCTGTGCCCATCCTTACAAACGTCAATCAGCGAACAAAAAGGTGCTCAGTGCTCACCATTATCTGATAGAGACAAGGACTAAGCTCATTGTGCCTGAAGTTAAGCTTCCATCCCTNTCTCACTGTTCTTTGATTACAATCTCAATGTTCTCTAATTACATTTGGCTTTTTGGGTTAAGAGTCTGACTACGAGACTCAGGTGATTTGTGTCACTGGTGGTTAAGAATGCACAGAGTTGCACTGAGTCAGGAACAACACATACTTAAGGTTCGTTCACTCTGCCGCTGTGAAGAAATCTGGCTCTGGTTATTTGCCACTGCTTATAAGGAAGGCCCAAAAGTACTGTAAGACAAAGAATATTGATATTTGGCTGTTAGCATACAAAATCTCATATCTACCTGTGCCCATCCTTACAAACGTCAATCAGCGAACAAAAAGGTGCTCAGTGCTCACCATTATCTGATAGAGACAAGGACTAAGCTCATTGTGCCTGAAGTTAAGCTTCCATCCCTAAACACAAAGCAAATCAATCCTATTAAAGTTCAAACTGCAATTTAAATGTTGATGCTTTACAGCGTAATGTCACCAATAAGGTCAAACAGCCTGCGCGACCTTTCAGGGTTAAGCGATTGGCTTTGGCTCGCATGCCGATGCGTTTAGCTGAATGTCAATGCTCTGAGTATATGAGGCTCCTTTTTTTTTTTTTTAGACCTGTGAGTTTCATTTCCTCTAGGCTAAATGCTGCACTTTGAATGGCACAGCATTAGCTCGGGCGTGAGCGCTCATTAGGGAAGCTGAAATGCACCAGCCGCATTTGTGATGTAACTGTAGGCTAATGGCATCTTGAAACTTTTCAAATAGTATCTTCGTTCCTCTGTGCTCGCTGACCTTTGTTATCAGGTTGCACGCACACTCGCAGTTTCCTGAGGCACAAATCCTCTGCAACACGACACCCACAACGCTGTAAAACTGCATCTGACAGGACTTACAAAATGACTTGCAGTTTATCTTCCATCTTGAATTCACACAGCTTCATTGCTCTGGAGCTTTTGTGCATTCTCAGGGTAGAAATGGCCCAACCAGAGGAAAAAAGAGCTGACCTACAGTGCTGCTGGAGTGTTTAAACATTGTGTCCACTCACTGTCCACTCTATTAGACACTCCTACCTTGCTGGTCCAC
>CM067474.1:59315567-59336767 GCA_034552555.1 Semaprochilodus insignis
TTTTGCATATGGCCTGAATCTACAGCAGCAAACTGATCTTGTGAGTCCCATTATTCAGCGCTTGTTGCTCTATAAAATTCTATAGTTGACTGGATATATATCCAAATCTTATGAACGTTAACTGCCAGATGCTTTCACTGGCACTAATGCTGAACCAAATTAATATTAACTTTAGTTCTGAAACATGAAAAGAGAGTGAAGTCTCATGAGCAGTAACTGATTTCTGTTTTCAAGTGTTCATGATGATGGAAGTGAATTGTTGTTATGTGTAAATGATCATTTCTAACTGAGACAGTCAGCCCCCACCCCACCCCCCTCAGTATTCATGTGAAATCATGTCTGTATAAACTGGTAGGCCACGTTTGTGTGGCTGCTGAAACTGCTTACAGTTAAAGGAGCAGAGAGTTGCTTTGCAAACCTGGTCAACACAATTAAAGCACGGTGCACTGATATGAAGCGATGTCAGCAGCACAGATGCTTAGCAGACACTAATGGTGCCTATTCAGAGTTATTAGAATGGCCTCTATTTATAGATATTATTAATATACTCTGCACCATTTTTACTGCTCATGAGTAACTCGAACTCAAACAGTTCTTGCTGTACAAATGTATCATCTTTATGTTAGATATATTTTTATATATTGCTCCACTTAGATTTGGTAATTTCCCTAAATGTGAGATCTGTTGGTTTAAGGCAATATGAACTGACATAAGCCCTATTCGGATATTAGATCGGGTATTAGTTTTACACGGGTAGATGGGGTAATGTAATTATTACCAGTGTTTCTCAGCGATTTTAGTCCCGTCTGAATGCACCATGTCAGTCATTTTCACTGACTGGACACTCCTGTGTAGGTAAATCCCGTTTAATCCTGTGCGAATAGACATGTGTGACACAGACATAGTTTTTTGTGGCTGTTCTTAAGTATGGAAGTGCTCGAGGAGGCATTTGGTTTTGTTGTGCATGGTCCAAATACCTCAGGAAGTCCGTGGCAAACCTCTTGACATATGCCACCACAGACAGTATGGTTATGTACCATTCTGTTATTTGTGTTATTTTAAGCCACGTTTGCCCCAAACTGAAATTAGGCACAAAGTTTTGGCACCATGTTTTCTAGTTGTGAACAACTAGAACAACTAGAGATTTCTTACTCCATTCCAATCAGTCATAAATTTAACAGACGCCCTAAAATGATATTACTCCACTTCCCCATGTAAAACTAATCCGAATAGGGCTATAATCCTATATATATATATATATTTCTATGTATTGCTCCGCTTAGATTTGGCCATTTCACATTTGGCCATCTGTTGGAAAGTAATCCAAACATGTTACTTTAACATAGTAATCTTCTGAATTAGGGTACAATTACATTTAACAAGTGATCAGTGATCAGTAAGGAATACGTTTTGAAAGTTACCCTCCTGGCCTCCCAGTAAAGTTTCCAGTCCAACTCGAATGCTAACGCTCCACCTTCAAAACCCACATAATCAATTTTGCATGGGAAATATTTCAAACAGCATCAGGAATCCCTGTGTCTGCCTCTCTGGCCCAGACTACAGTCTGTGCATTTATACTCCATATCGTGACCCCAAATGGCCCATCCGGATATTCTTCACACCCCTGACATATTCCCGCACGGATCGATGCTAAGAGCATGAGAGGGCTATGGAATTTGGCCTCGTGAACTGCCTGCCGGTCTGAGTGGAGGATCAATAGCACACATCCTCTTCAAGACAGCCCACATGGAAGAGTGACTGACCAGAGGCTATTCTCTGTTCCCTGTCTGCCTTCAGTAGCACTCCAGGCAAGTGCAAAAATGGACAAACCCAATGTCTGTCCACAGTGACAAAGCATATCCCATAATGCAACCTTCAATTATCTTTAACACTTCAATGGAAAACACTCTGCCTGTCAGAAAGTCAGAACCAACTTTCCTGTGGGTGGAAATTCACATTACTGTTTTGTTGCCAGTTACGAAAGAAACTCCTGAAAAAAAATTGACAGCATCAAACAGCTAGTTGCTGATACTTTGCATATACCAAGTGGCATATACTTCTATGAAGAGCACGTTTTTCCTAACTAATTATTTTGACAGGTTTTAAAACTATTGATAAAGCACTTGAACTAAAATGATACCCGATTAGTCTTTAATACCATACCATATATAAATTATTATAAGTTATTATATATAGACGGTATTTTAAAATGTCAACAAAGCATGCATATTTGTATATGAAATAAAGAAATTGAAAAGTTAGATCTCCACAAACTTGTGGCCACAAACCTTTATTTGAATTTTTTGGTGTGTCGCATTTTTTGGCACTCCTGCATTTAGCATTTTGCACTTCCCATTTCCAGTAAAACATCAATGAGTCAACATCAATCTCTCCAGAACTAGTGCCAAATGTCCTTCAGGATCAATAAAGTATCTATCTATCTATCTATCTATCTATCTATCTATCTATAACCTCCCAGATTTTCTCTTTTTGATTCTTCTCTTCAGTCTACCACACGCCATAGGACTTAACCCAGGACTGGGGCAGCCAGGTCAAAAGCTTGATTGGTTTGCATTTGGACAAATGTTTTGCATCACTGATCTGCTAAAATATCTAACCATAGCCCAGTTCTTGTCTTTCTGCAGAGACCGTAATTTTAAATCTCCAGGTGCTTCATGGAGTCCATAATGTTGTATACCCTAACACAAATCATGAGGCTTTTGGAGAAAAACAGTTCCAAGACATTACAGATCCTCCAGACCCTTTTTAAACCAAACCATTAACCCTCTACCACCACACTTCCTCCCCCCGCCTGCATGTTAACATCGCCAGCCCGCCAAAACTTTGCCACCACATTAAAATTCTTGAAAACCGCCACTAGCACCTAGTTATGTTTGTGATCGATGAAACCAATGCATTGCTTCTGGAATGCCACTCAAATAGTTAGCCGGCATGTAGGTGTGGTATAACTGTAGTTTTGGAGACTTGGTGCTACCTGATCTGCAACCATAATCCAACCACTCTCTCGAACTATTCTCCCAATTGTGCATTGGGGCAAAATGGACATGTTTTCTTTTCCAGGAAGCTTCACTACAGCTCTGGTTGTTCTAAATTTCTTAGTTATTGCCCTTATAGTGGATACAGCAAGCATGCAGCTATTGTTTTTGCAGGCATTACCTGATTTATGAAGGCAATTTAGTCCCTGCATCACCTCATATTTATACCCCAGGGAGTAAGGAAGTGATAGATGACCACCTGAAATGTTGTGAACATTTAGATGGCCTTAATAAAGTATCTAAAAATATGAATGGCAACATGTATTAGATTCATTTTAAATTTCTAGAAGAATTTATGAAGCCTTGTATGCTAGATTTCTCTTTAACAATAGTTTGTTTTTTAGTGTAAGATGGAACACAATGCTACTGTATAGTGGATAATCATGATTATGTAGTAGGCATAAGCTCACCAGACAAAAAAATTGTCACCTGTGACTGAAACATACCTAATAGCCTGTAATACCTCCATAAGCACCAGTAACATCTGTGATTCGATTTGGCCTGTGCTGGAGAACTTTCTGGATGTAGGCCTCATCAATGTTCAGACACTCTTGTATCAAAGAATTGTGCAGTTGGGCCAGATTTGGTGGATGCCTTCCCTGGCACAATTCTGAGGAGAACTTCCTGTAGACTGGGATTTTAGCCACTGCTGGTAGACCCGTATGACCGTACGCATCCATACAACCTTCAGATTCAGCTACTTCCTTCACACTATGGTCTTTGACATGCCCAAATGCAATCACTGCCTTCAGTCAATCATTATCATCTGCTTTAAGACATTTTCCACACATCAGCCGAGACATTCACGGCACTGTACCACCTCCTTGCCTCAATCTATAAATCCCGTCGCTCACACCCTGCAAGTATTTATAGCCCCATCATCTTTGTGCAGCGCCATCTGCAGGAGCCTGCAGGTAACAATTTTGTATAATATTTATATATATACACACAAGACAAAACACCAAGCAAACACAAACCACAAAGCCATTGATATAGGTGCACACGGAGCTAACAAGAAACACCTGGAGCTAACGAGAGCTACAGAGTACACTCAACAAGGAGCTGGGACAGAGGGGGAGGCGCAGATCGAAAATAAGAACAAAAGCACATGACGGGAAAGCACATGAGGGAAGGTAAACAAAGGCAGAAACAGAATAACCCAAAGAAAGACAGGATGTTACATTTGCATAATTCAAGCTCAGCAGCTGTTCTTTACTCTGTGTGAAAACTTCATGAAGGTTGGACCAATAGAAATGGTCCAAACCCGCTCCGAATGAAGTGAATTCACATTAACTTCCTCTCCTGTAAAGCTACTACTTCAGAGACCCTTGTTTATCTTAGGGCTGCGATGGTGTGATCTTGCTGTTATGCAGTTATTAGTGTGGAAGGGAGTGAGCCTGGTGCTGAAACCCAAACCATGTGAGCCGTGCTCCAGCGAGAGTGAGTTCGTTTTCCCTGAAAGAGTTTCTCTCACTGTCTTAATGATGCGGCTGTCAAAAACGATGCGTCACAGGGATGACAAGTTCTACGCTGGTAGAAGACAAAAAAAAGGGAATGCGTTATATAAGATATTTATTTTAGCAGCAGCTACGTCGCTGCGTTCCGGCTTTGTGAAGATCCTTGCCCATGGCAGCTCTTTTCCTCGCAATAAAACAAGAACAACAACAATAACAAGCAACAACACAGTACAAACAGAGGACATCATTAGGGTGGGCACAGACTGACCTCTGTGGGAGGACGTGTGTGTGTGTGGGGGGGGTAAATAACACACTGATGTATTTTATGAAAGTCTGTCTTTCTGGCTGGTTTTGGAGCTATATGTGTTTTTGTTGAGGGTCAGTCCTCAGTGGAGTGGGGGTGGTGTGGAGTGGGGTCAGGGCTGGTCAGGGTCCACAGCAGCAGCTTTTAAAGAGCGAGTCAAAACACCAACAGCCAATTACACCCATCCCCAACTCCTGCGCATCCTCTGAGACTCTACTCCTCTCTCTCTCTGCCTCTCCTCGCTCTCCCCCTCTCTCTGTCTCCCATCTATCTCCTTCTGTGTTTTTCTCATTCTCTCTCTTCCCATGTCTTTCCTCTTTTTCTCATACTGTCCTCCTCTCTCTCCTTATTCGTTTTGCTCTTTCCTCTCTCTCTCTCGTTCTTCAACCCACTATCTCCTCTTTTCCTTTTTCTCAGCATCTCTTTCCTTTTTTCCCCTCTTTTTGTATATTTTATTCTCTCTCTTCTCCATCTCATTTTGTCTTCCTCATTTTCTCTTTTTTTTATTTGTTCACTTCATTATATCCTGTCGTCTCCTGTCTTTTAATCTTTTCTCATTCTCTCTCCCCTCTTGTCTTTTTCTCATTCTTTCTTCCCCATCTCTTATCCCTTACTCTGTCACTCACTTTTTCTTTTTCTCATTCTCTTTCTTACCCATTTCTATTTCTCAAGCTCTCTGCCTCTCTGTCTTTTTATCTCTTATTCTCATTCTCACTAAGTCTTCCCCTTATCTTTTACTCATGCTTTCTCTCTTCCTCCATCTCTTTTTCCCTTCCCTTCCCTTCCCTTCCCTTCCCTTCCCTTCTCTCTCTCTCTCTCTCTCTCTCTGTATTAGAGAAACTGAGAGTTAAAGAAAGTGGGAGAGATTTAAAAAGGCTGTCAAAAAGTGAGTGAGAGTGTGTGTGTGTGTGTGTGTGTGTGTGTGTGTGTGTGTGTGTGTGTGTGAGAGAGAGAGAGAGACAGAGAGAGTGGGGGTGAGGACGGGGGAGGGGGTGGGGAGGGGAGTTGTGTAAGTGTGCAGGTCAGAGGTGTATCCGGCTCTGTAGCTGTCCATGGTGCTGACCACAGCAGGTCTTGTGGCCCCTTCACTGCTGCAGCTATGAGACTCCTGACAGCTAACAGCATCACCCCCCCCCCCACAAACCCCTCCAATCCCCTCCAACCCATGCCACACACACACACACACACACCAGGGCTAAAGCACACATTAGGAAACATTTTGATACAATAGGAGAATATAATGCATTCTATTTTTACTTAGGATATGAGATCTATATATACACATAGCTGCACCCTGCAGGAAGTGTGGGATCGCAGTGCTATTGGGAAGGAAGATAAAGGTTACCAGGAACAATAAATGATGATAAATTTAGACTGATATGTGCGATATATTTAGCTACACATACAGAAGTAGTACCTGTATCCATTTCTATCCTGTGATAATCCATCCCATGCAGCTTGAATATTCTCACACATTTCCTGCAGATTTTGCCGAAATTATATATAAAAAAAAAATATATATATACAGTGGCACGTAAACAAGAACATAAAAAAAGTTCATAACAAACAAAACATATATTGAATTAAATATACAGCTGCAAAAACTATTATAAAGTGCATAGTGAAAAAAGTGACCTAAGGTAAAAATTTTTCGTATATATTAATATTACTAAGAGGTAGATAAGGTTGGGAAAGTGCATATAAGGGCATGGTGTCCAGTATGGAACCCTGATTTCCAGACAAGCAGCCTAATTACAGTTTAGAGTTAAAAAAAAAAAGCACAACAAACCTAGACAACAAGCTGTTCATCTTGCCGCTGAACACAGTGCCTCCACACACAGATTCGTTGGTCGTCTCCACCAAGACAAAAGTGTATCCTGATGAATGAAACAAAAATATAATTTTCAAATAAAATCTCTTCACATTAACTTACACTGAAAGTTAAGAATGTTTTCCTCTCTTTTCTCTAAATTTTACCAATTTGATGATGCTTGTTTGTCGTTGAACAGCAACCACATGTAATTATCCATCCATATGTATGCCTGCTGGTTCTCCTCTCACCTCCAATCTCCCGGACTCCATTCCCCATAACCCACCACCGGATGACCTCACTGTCACATGTCTGCCATCTCCCAGTCCTGTTCTGTTTTCTAGATATAAATCACCCAAATATTGATCACACCTGTTGTTAATTCAGTCTGTTTGTACAAATACTCCTCTCTCCCACTGACCCATTGTGAAGTATTGCTATTGGGTACTGAGCGTTTCTCCTTGTTGTTATTCTTGTTAGCTTCTCTGGTATGAGTCTATTTTGCTTACTGTTGCTGGTCTGGTTGTTTGCCTGGTTTTGACTTCTGCCTGTTTTCTTACTCTGACTCTGGCCTTGCCCCTTGGTTATGTCTGCTTTGATCTTGTTGCTGCTGTGTTGTACTACCAGTCTGGTTAATAAACATCGCTTTGCTTTTAGCTCAGCGCGCATCACAATCTGTCTGTCCCTCTACACAACATAATAATATGCATTATATGTATAAGTACTGTCGAAACCTTGTATCTCCTTTTCTTATTTTCCATTGTTAATGTAATTTGAAATAGCCAGCTGCCCTTTACACTGTAACAAACTTTCTTGATGAATCAACCAACAGATTCAAAATCACTTGTGTTCAGTTCTGCGTCCTTGTGGCCTGTCCAGTCCAACCCGGCACTGTTCACTCCACTCTGCTTCGCTTTGCTTCAACTATTAAATATGCTTTACTAGACTTTGGGAATTTGGGAAATGTAGGGGATGCGTGCCAGTGGATTTAAAGAGTGAGTTATGGTAGTCTGTTTGTATTTTCGTTTGTTTCTGTTTTCAGGTTTAGTTCGTTTTTATAACCCCTGGTTGTCCTGAGTGACATCCCATTCTTAACCCATAGGGTTTAATATAATATCGGTCCACCCTTTGCAGCTATAACAGCTTCAACTCTTCTGGGAAGGTTTTCCACAACGTTTAGGAATGTGTATATGGGAATTTCTGACCATTCTTCCAGAAGCACTTTTGTGAGATCAGACACTGATGTTGGACGAGAAGGCCTGGCTCGCAGTCTCTGCTCTAATCCATCCCAAAGGTGTTCTTTTGGGTTGAGTTCAGAGAGTTGACTGTGGAATATTTAGTAGTGAGGAGATTTCACAACTGGACTTGCACAGGTGGCATCCTATCATGGTACCACGCTGGAATTCACTGAGCTCCTAAGAGCGACCCATTCTTTCACTAATGTCTGTAAAAGCAGTCTGCATGCCTAGGTGCTTGTTTTTTTTGACACCTGTGGCCATGGAATTGATTGGAACACCTGGATTCAATGATTTGGTTGGATGAGTGAATACTTTTGGCAATTATAGTGTATCTATAACTAATAATTATATGTACCATGTGTTACATAGCTACATAGTGCTGTCATCTCACAGCAGTAAGGGCCTGGATTTGATTCCCAGCTGGGGAATCCAGGTTCCTTTCTGTGTGGAGTTCGCATGTTCTCCCTGTGTCTGTGTGGGTTTCCTCCAACAGTCCAAAGACATGCAATCAGGTGAACTGGAGATGCTGAATTGCCCCCTAGTGTGATTGTGGCTATGCGTTTGCCCTGTGATGAACTGGCGGCCTGTCCAGGCTGTTCCCTGCCTTCCACCCACTGAATGCTGGGATAAGCTCCAGCACTCCCCGCGGCCCAGAAGGATTAAGTGGTTTAGAAGATGAGTGAGTGAGAATGTTACATATATCTATATTTATAGGCAAAAGTCCCGCATATATGTGATCTAACCTCAACCCCAGTAACCAAAACGTCAGTGTTAAAAATGAAAGTACTTTGCCGGCCCTGTAGGATAACTCTGCTTTTCAAGTGAGAACAATTTTTATCCTGAAAATACATAATCCCTCCACCCTCCGTGAGCTCCTGCAGTGTTTTCTAGGTGCTTTATCTTCTCTGTGAGCTCAGCAGCGGAGCCCCTGACACGCGCTCTCCTCCCCAGAGAGTCCCTCACTGCAGAGACACAGCACCAGCAGCCCTGCAGGTCATCCGCCCCCAACTACAGCGCTGCCTTCGGTCAGGAGAGCAGGCAGAGCAGAGAGAAGAGAGAAAAACCCTTCACCGGGTCCGTATTCCTTCCTCACTGATTTTGCTTTTACAGTTCAGTACTTCAGTATATCACAATATCACATACGCACTGTATAGTTATCATGGGCACGTTTAAACACCATCACTCCAACGTATTCAAGCAAGCTGCAGTTTCACCAGCGATTTTTCAGACACTCAGATTAGATCTTAATTCACAAGCTCCCATTACGCCGTCACGCTCTGATCACGTGATGGCTCCTCAGAGCTGGTAAATATTCACAGCTTGTTTAGCCTCAGTGTGGCTGATGGCGGCGAGCTCCCGCACAGTTTTTCCTCCATCAACAAAGGTTAAGCTTCATGTCCAACCCAGCTTAAAGAAGGAGAAAAGTAGGATTTCACAGATACAAGTATGTTTGCACTCACAGATTGAGTGTATATGAAGTAAAAGGCTCAAAACCACAGTAAACACACCCTACCAAACAGCACGGTGTAGTTTAACAACCAGTTCGCCAGCCTGCTAAGATGCTAATCCAGTTCCTTTCAGAGTTAAGACTGAAGGGGAAATGCTTCCTGAAGGATTCACAGTTAAACTGACGCATAAGCTGAGGCCAAAAGATGTTGCCTGAACGTCTGTTATAACTCTCAAATGTCTATATGTAGGCTAGAGCTGTGTAGTATTTAGGGTGGCCAATTTCATAACCCAAAAAGAAGGACATCCCACCCCGAAAAGGAGGACATCGTAAAGGGGGAAGGGTCCGGCATGATACTAAAACTTTAGAGTTAAAATCATAACCTAATCTATATAACACATAATTGATGCTTTACTCACCTATTTGACATTCGTGAGTCAGACGGGAGCTTACTAATTGACTAGCATTTAGAGGGCTGACCTGCAATTAGCCCATAAGCAAGTCACAATGTCACATGACCTTGGTAAACCAATGAAATGCAAGGCATGTCTTCAGACATGAACGTGAGCCAATAGCACACATAATATTGTTTGCGAGTGAACATTTTAAATAGTTCATCCTGAAAAGAGGACTAATAAGCGTCCGTCCAGGTATTGTGCCGGATGGAGGACTGGGAGTTGAAAAAACGGACTGTCCGGCCTAAAACTGGACGTGTGGCCACCCTAGTAGTACTGAACCGCTACCTTGATGCTAACTTAACACATAGAGGTGCTAGTAGAAGTTAGCTTTTTCATACCTGTTGGTAGAAAAAGGCTATACTTATGAAGTCCAGGTTTTCACGTTGAGCACTGTTATATTGTGACATAAATGGCATGTTTATAATTTTAGGAAAAAAATAAAAATGAGAAAGTTTAAGAAATGACTGGTAGCCTAAACACCATGCATCATTTTATGTTGGAGGTTTTCCACAGTTCTCAGAAAGGGTTTCAGCTCCTTCTATCAGAGGTTCCCACCTCCAGTGTTAACTGCAAACAGGCCCTTCTGATAATTATGTCCACCGTGAATATCCATATCGTTCATATTTAATTTTTTAGCATTATTTTATTGTGCAGGTTTTACAGCTATAACCATCTATTGCTTTTGTAGAAACTGACAGTGAGAACATCAAGAGGCTTGTTTAACTTTAAACACGTAGTATTTTTAAAATACAGTCATGTGATAAGATTGAAATATACCAACCGGCCACATTATTAGAAACACCTCCTTGTATCTACACTCCGTTTTATTTATCTGCTTACCGTATAGATGCACTTTGTAGTTCTACAGTTCCAGACTGTAGTCCATCTGTTACCCTGTTCTTCCATGGTCAGGACCCCCACAGGACCACCACAGAGCTGGTATTATGTGGGTGTGGTGTGTTAGTACGTGTTGTGCTGGTGTGAGAGGATCAGTTACAGCAGTGCTGCTGGACGCCTCAGTGTCACTGCCTTATTGAGAATCGTCCACCAACCAAAACTATCCAGCCGACAGCGTCCTCTGGGCAGTGTCCTGTGACCACTGATGAAGGACTAGAGGATGACCAACACTGCACTGTGCAGCAGCAGATGAGCTATCGTCTCTGATTGTACATCTACAAGGTGGACCAACAAGGTAGGAGTGTCTAATAGAGTGGACAGAGAGTGGACACAGTGTTTAAACACTCTAGCAGCACTGCTGTGTCTGATCCACTCACACCAGCACAACACACACTAACACACCACCACCACGCCAGTGCCACCGCAGTGCAGAGAATGATCCACCACCCACATAATAACTGCTCTGTGGTGGTCCTGTGGGACTCCTGACCATTGCATAAGAGGGTAACAATGTATACAGAGAAACAGATGGACTACAGTCTGTAATTGCAGAACTCACTATCAGTTTAACAGAAGAAATGACCTTGACTAACAGAAGACTCCACTATGAGGGTTAGGTAAGCTAACATTGCTACTGTTCAGTAACAGTTAGTGTTACCGGATTCATTTACAATCAAGGACAGACAATTACACAAGGATAGAATGAGCACACGTGTCTGTCTAATGTTAGCATGATTAATGAGACTAGCTCTTTGCCAGAGGGTTGTGATGAAAAATCAGTATTCGTTTTGGGATATGCCACTGCCTGAAGTGTACAACTTTGTAGACTCGCTTCATCAAGTTGAGGGGTTTGAGGGGCTGCTGTGGGAAACTTCGCTCAACCCTTTTTTGCAAAATAGAAATGCCCTTCAAAATGACAGCAGGGATTCCCCGAGGCAAGGCTCAACAAAAAGAATATTTAACAGCAGTCTGACCAGGCCAGTGGGTTCAGCTTTATACTTACTGCAGGAGCACTTTCACTGGCACCTCTCCAGAAATGAAGAATCACTATTCATGAAAAATGTAGAACAATGGAGAACAATTTAAAACGATATGTACTCAGGGCTGGAGTTAGTGATCATGGGGCTCTATAGGCCAAAGACACAAATGGGTCCTCCCGCATATGCGGGGCCTCCCGCATATCTACACTACAAAAAAAACATACACTCATCATCAAAGGCACAGTTGAACAAATAGCTGCACCCAGAAGGAATCAACCAACAGGAATGAAACTTGGTGGGTAGGTTTGACATTGTGAGTAAGCAAGGACGGGACCCAACAGCCACGACTGCAGACATTCAGTGAGCAGTGATACCCTCATCCTGTTAGTGCCAGCACCATTGCAGGAGTCCAGCTTTTGTCTAGGTGTAGACAACCAACCAATCCATGTGTGGAGGCACCGTGGTCAGCGCCAAGATTTACGGTTTGTTGTTGGCGTCACTCCACCACCACACCTACCACAACATTTGCAGGAACTGTGTGAGAGTGTTCAAGCTGCATGGGGTAGATTATCACAGGACACCATTAGGAACCTCTACATCTCTGATGCTGAGGCGTCGGGCATGTTGCATTAGCAAACATGACGACTCAACATCACACTGAGAGTCACGACTTCTGTATGTGTAGCTCAGTAGATATTTCCCATATCAGTCTAAATATATCATCATTACTTGTTCCTGGTAACCTTTATCTTCCTTCCCAATAACACTGCAGTCCCACACTTCCTACAGGGTGCAACTTAGAAAGTGAAATCATCTTAAATGTAATCATTTATATCTGTTATTTTTGACTGCTGTAAAATATTATAAGATTATGTAACTTATTTTCTACAACTGGTCTTTTTTCTGAAATGGTTTCACTATAGTGGCAGACCATTTAGCATGTTTTAGGAAATGTGTTTAGACAAGCACCACTATCAGCCAATATAGAGAGATAATGATGTACAGTGCAAAGTAAAGAAGTAATGAGTAATGGGATGACCTTTCCAGGAAGTAAGAATCATCATAATCCCATTACAGTTTAAGAGAAGTAATCAGTCACTTGTAATTGATTAGCTTTTTCCCCAGCACTGTAGCTGACATTAAAGACTCTGTAGTTGCCTGTCACCCATTCATTCCTTCAATTATACATGAACATTGTTCATTCTCTTTTTGTTCATGCATCGCTTTGTCCATTCGTTTGTTTGTCCCTCTGTCCATCTGCATGTCTGTTCTTCTGTTCCCTTTTATGCGTTATTTCTTTCCCACTGTTTATTCGTCCATATGTTCGTTAGTTCCTTCACAAGCTGCTTTGTCCATTTATTGGCCCATTCATCTGTCTGTCTGCATGGCTGTTCATCCGTGGGTTTTTTGGTCCAGTTGACATCACATAAAAGTTAGTTCTGTATGGTGGAGATGGAGCAGGCCTCCATCTCTTGGAAAGAGATCTGTCAGTCAAGCTGCTTTTTAGCCACACCCCCACAGTTCTCAGATAGGGCTGATCAGCGTTTTTTAAAGCCATGTTTTATCATATTTATGTTTTATATTTTTTACTGAGTCTTTGCTGAGTGTTTAATATAACAACGGTTAGTATCACACTGAACCACACTGAAGAACCTCTAATGTACTCTTAATGTAGAGTATCACTGACTTGACTTCTTAATACCTGTAACGATGGCATGCCAGACACGGGGGTTGGATCCATTTGTAGGTTTATTTAAACAACACAAAAGGGACCAAAGAAAGGAACGCCCAGAAGTTTCTCTCAAAAGTAAAGCAAACTGCCTCAAAATACAAAAGCCCAGAAGTTGTCCAAAAGCCACAAAGGAAATAACAAAAACCAGGGGGCAAGAGGCATCCAAGGCTCAAGAGTCCAGGACCGAAGGGGTGCTCTGAAAAACAAAACAGAGATTACTAGAAGGCCACAGAATCTGAGGATTGTTCCAAAGGGCGCCAGTGCAAGAGGTAAGGTGGTTAATGCTCCACAAACACCTAGAGGGGGAAGGCCATTTAAAGGGAGGGATGATTATTTGGGATGGGGAGCAGGTGAGGGAAGGCAGGTGCGGGAGGGGCTAGGTGAGGGGGAGCAGGCGTGGCGATCCTCAGAATTCCGGCGAGTCTGACCTCTGGTGGCCGGCAAGAGAAGCCCCCCAGGGGTGTTTGCCTTGGGATGGCCTGACAATACCACTCTGTCCTTGCATCACATCACGTTAATAAGCAGTGATGTCATCACTGAATGACATAGAATAGTTTATTATAATGATTCCTGAGGGGCTGAGCTGCACAAATACCGGCTTTTTATTATATATATAGATATATAGCTAAAGCTATATATATATAAAGCTAATCAATTACAAGTGAAATATATATATATATATGTATATATATAGTGTTATGTAACATGATATATACTGTGTCTCCTACTGTGTATGTGTTTTTCCATGCCCTTTGCTCAGGGGGATCTTAGGCGGATGCCCATCCTTACTTGGTGCAAAGACCACCCTTCTTATCCCATTATTTTCAACATTCTATTGAGGACTGACTGACAGGTTTTAGGCAACACTTGAGCAAGTACAAAGGCAACACGTCGCTGTTGTCATGCACATCAAAGACTTGCTTGTGATAATTGCTTGTGCCTGTAAAAAAAACAAGCCTCCCCATTTTACCTGCTTTCACTGGAAAGCAGCGACATATGGCGCAGAACATGAATGACTTACTCTCAGCACTTTCCACCAATGGAAACTGCTGTTTCCAAGAAGTTTATTCAGGAGTCATTTTCTGCAGGTTAAAGTGGCCGCTGCTTTCATATTTGAAAGCGTGGTGAAGATCATCAGCTCCACTCTTGCTTCAGATCTGAAACATTCCACAGCTGTTTCTGCTCACCCTTCCACTGTGAGAAGACAACCCAGCACTATGGGTGTGAAAGGATGCGTAGCTGTTGGTGTTCTCAGAACAAGAGTCCAGAACTCATTGTCGCTGAAAGTGTTTGGGTTTATTTGGATTATGAGAAGCAGAAAATACAGTTGACTTCTAAGACTGAACTTGGAAGTGTAAGAAAATATCCCTGCAGATTTCCCGAAAGCAAGTTTCCTGAAAGGTATGGAAGCAGTATAAGGCAAAGAGTGGATATATTAAATCCTGACAATTTTGATATTGCATTTAGCTGTTTGGGCTTTTGCTTTGTCGTGCCTGAGACTGGTCTGAAAACCATAAACTACTGGTCTTGGTCGTGTCTTGTCTTGGTCTAAGAAACTTGGAGCCCAGTTTGATTCCTTTGTGTGGCGTAACTGGAAGCTTAGTCATTACTGAATGTCAACAAAACCAGAATAAACAGAATAAGACAGTCCTTACTCTGCATTAGGGCAATTCACACAAAAGACCGCAAATACTTCTGCAGATTTAATGGCCTTTTTTTGACCCAACTGATGAGAAGGCTGATTTGGCAGCTATTGAGTGCTGGATGTCAGAGAGGAAGGTTGAGGAGTTCTAGCTGCACAGGTTTAGATACATATTCATTGTGTTCAGTCTACGAGTGACAGAGTAAACTATTGGGTTTCAAAGACCCCTGAGCGAACAGCACAGTGTGGTACTTACTCACCTATGGTTCCCACACAGGTGAAGCCCAGAGCTACGCATACACTAGAAAACAGAAATATAGCAATTAGTTAGCATTCTGACAGAACAGTTAGCGTAATGTAATGCTTTATGTTTGCAAATAATCAACAATATATTGTAAATCTTATTTAAAATTATGATTAGTTAACTGTGTATCTTCTCAGTATGTGTGTGTGTGTGTGTGTGTGTGTGTGTGTGTGTGTGTGTCTATATGGATATATGTGCATACTAAGCCATCTTTGATTCAGGTTTGTTTATCTTTTGTGTGTTTGTAAACTTTGTTGTCTTAATATACTGAATAAGCATAAGGGTGGGGCTGAGAGGGACGGAGGAGAGACTGGTGAAAGAGCATTTGTTATTTATATCTATGCTCTCATTCTGCATCATGCGTTTTGTTTAGTAATAAACATTTATAAATGTGTATCTTTACTTTCAACAATATTTTTGCATTTAAACAGAACCTGCAGTACCACCACTGTCCACTGTGAGGCTGCAACCCGTCAGACTGAAAGCCACTGTTATGTAGACGGAAATAAAATATGTTGGTTGAGGATTGTTAGTTAGTTCCATGCTGGCTTAATTGGTTGCACAGTTCAAACATCCCCTGACAGCAGATCGGAATGTTATTATGGTTTGATAATAAAAATAGGTGCAGTATATATGTTTACACACTCATCATTAAAAGAATAGTTGCACCCAGAAGGAAGTGTCAGGTTGCTATGGTATTTGGAGATGAAGTGACTTCAAGCCTTTTGGACATATGACACAGGACAACAAACCGTTCATCTTGACACTGACCACGGTGCCTCCACACACGGATTTGTTGGTCATCTCCACCAAGACAAAAGCGGGACTCGTCACTGAAGATGACCCGCTGCCATTCGGAGTCACTCCATGACAGTCTGGCACAACACCATTGCAGTCTTTGGCGACGTTGATGTTGGTGTTAAGGGCAGTCGTTGTAACGGTCCGCATGCATGTAGTCCTGTGTTGTGCAGCAATGGTGCTGGCACTAACAGGATGACTCATGGAAGGCATCACTGCTCGCTGGATGTTTGCAGTTGTGGCTGTTGGGTCAGTCAGGTACAGTGAAAAGGCCCGTCCTTGCTTACGTCACGTGGGCGGCTGAGGATGAAACTTGAATCATTCACATGTCTCTCCATGTCAAACCTACCCATCAAGTTTCAATCCTGTCAGCTGATTCCTTCTGGAATATAACACTACAACATTAGTATTTAATTTTCCGGTAAATATGTTTTCTACTTTTTTTCCTGATACTGAAAAACGAATAGCTTAAATAAAAGAAGGATGCTCTACGACTTTTGCACAGTACAGTGTAGTATGAAATATATTTGTCCTCTCATCAAGTAAAGGGGGTGGGGTTAGGGTAGCTTTCTGGTGGGCCAAATCTAATGTCCTCATGAGTCAACATTGGCCTGCAGGCCACACTTTAGGCAGCCATGCTTGCTTTTCCAGTGCGCATCTCGGAATGCATCTCCATTTCTTGGGGAACTTTGGACTGCAGCTTTAGAATGAGAGTGGCGAGTAGAGTAGAATGAGGGGTGGCAGAGCAAGCCTGAGCTGAGGTGCCCCATAAGGGCTCTTCCCCAGGGAGCGGAAAGGCCTCTTGCCCTGTCAGTTTTCCCCACCCTCAGCTAGCTGCTTGTCTTTCCCTGCGATCGTCTACGTTTTGCTACAGGAGCGGTGATTTACAGCCCGATCTGCACGGCCTCGTCATTTTCCCCCTCATTACCCAACCCTCTCTCAAGGACTGCCACGGAATGCACGGAAAGTCAATTAAGCTATTCTGACCGGAGATCCCAACGGCTATAAATCACTGGCTGGGGTTACTAATCAGGCCCTGCCACGGCACGCAGGATTTGGGGGCCCTGGTGAAGTCGGAGGTGCAAGCGGAGCTGTAATTGATAGAGCTCCTGTAAAAAGTATTATGAGGAGAAAATGAAATATGTTGATGCATTGGAATAACACAGCGTCTGGATGTAATAAGCATTCCCTCAGGCGCCCGGCGCATTGTAATATTTATACGTTGATGAATTAATATCCCTCACAGTCAATAAGCTGCTCGATGCTGTCACTAAACTGCCATCCGTATGATTTATGAAAAAGTGTCTGTACTGTACAGGACCCCTGTGCCAACACCCAGAGCTGCTCCTTCTCCTCCAATCCATCCACGGCTGCTCCGCTTTAGCCCAGCATGCACTAAATCCGCCCAAAAATATGCAAACACCTCCCTGAATCCTGGACCGAGGACAGCAGAGGTAATTGAAAAGACATACAAGAGCCGAGGAACGGCGGGCGCAACATAACTCGCTGCTTTTCTTTCATTTTCCATCCGACTGGGGCTTAATGCCTATCCCTTACGCCGTGTGTGTGTGTGCACAGCAGAGGCCTTGTCAGGATCAGCCCATGTGTGACACATCCATCAGTTCACAGCAAAGGCTGAGCACTTTCCTTTTTTATATCAGCACTTTCATCTCTGCCCGTATCTGCACCTGGGAATTGAATCTTGGAATAGCAACTTTTATCTCTGTGGTCGAGTGATGATCTCTCTGTGTGTAGTGTGTGTGATGTGCATGTGTGTGTGTGTGTAGGGGGGTATTGGACAAAACGAGCACACTGTTAAAATGATACCTCGGCAAGTAAAGCCCTCATAGACTCTTTCTGCTGTCCTCTGAGTGACCATTCCACTGGGATGGAATGGAAATTGGCTCGGGTGTTTTACATCGTTTCTCTGGCTGTAATTCTGTCATCAGATTAGGACACTGTTGGCTCTTTGTGAGCCCTGTTTGATCTAAAGAACCCTGGCTCTTGGACATGTTGTATTCAGGCCTTTTCTAATCTTGCTGAAAATCAGGGAACCAGTCTGTGTTTGCACCAGTTTTCATTGGAACCAAGGAATGTCAAAGGATATGCCATCAACGTCAACAAAGGGCGCTGCACAGTGATAGTAACAGTAGTAACAAGATGGCAGAGCATATAGATCACCTGCGAGTGATTAGGCTGTTATTACTGATGTTTGTTTTATCCAAAGAGCAAGAACTGATCAACTACTGGTGATTGGAAGATGTAGAAGAGGTTCTTCTACAGACCACTGGGTGCCGCCATTGTTGTCTTCTTTCTCCTCAACAACTGACACACCCATGTCGTCATGGTTTGTGCTGACTACTATTCTTTGGTTCTAGCAGGGAACAAACTTTTCCAGTTCCGATCTGTTTATTTTTGGATTTGTTCGTATATGTGCCGAACGTTCCATGTTGGTGGAAAAGAGCTATGTATGAAATGTTGTGTTGAGCTGCTAGCGGGCAATGAGGGGCAAAAGGGAAGAGATGAGACCCCCCCGCTGTGAAACTAATTCACATCTCTTATTATTATTTATTATATCAATGAAGTGCTTGTTAAGCTTTAGTGTTTACTTTGAAATTGATTGGTTAAGGTTTAAGGTGGTAGTAACTTCAGGCTCCTGCAGATGGTGCTGCATGAGGATGATGGGGCTATAAATACCCGCGGGGTGTGAGTGACAGGATCCATAGATTGAGAAGAGGTGGTGCAGTGCAGTGAATGTCTCGTTCCATGTGTGGAAAACGGCTCCAAAGCAGATGTTAATGATTGGCTGAAAGGAGTGACTGCATTTGGGCGTGTCAAAGACCATAGTGTGAAGGAAGTAGCTGAATCTGCAGGTGTATGGAAGCGTACGGTCATACGGGTCTACCAGCAGTGGCACAAATCGCAGTCTACAGAAAACTCTCCTCAGAATTGTGCCAGGGCAGGCATCCACCAAATCTTTTGATACTAGTGTCTAGTGTCTGAACACTGATGTGGCATACATCCAGAAACTTGTCAGGTCCATGCCAAATCGAATTGCACCTGTTATTCATTCTTGTGGTGGTATTGCACACTATTAGGTACGTTTTAGTCACAGGTGATTAATATTTTGTCTGGTGAGCTAAAAATATACTGTGTATATCATGACTTAGCGTACTATTATAAATTAATTAGCAACGTCTAATTGGTGGCGTCTATTAGCAGAAATGGAATACAGTATACAAAACTTGGTTTTCACTAGTGTATAATTAGTGTAATAACTAGTGTATAATCTTCCAACAGAGGCTGCCATATTAAGCCACAATGTTTCCATAGTAGCCCAGAATAGACAAACCACACACTGGCTGTAAAGAGTGACTACGAATTTGGTTTGGCTATACTGGAACAGACACTGAGGTAATGACAACAGCTGCCAGAAAGGGAGGAAAGGGGGGATGAGGTTTAGTAGATTGCAGTATGCAACCTCATCGCTAAGGATTACACGCTGCTCCTTTAATGCAAAGTGTGAACAAAATTTCAAAGAATTCATTTTAAACAGATGGTTCCTCAAGAGTTTTTACTAAAGGCAATGGTTCAGTATAGAACCATAAATGCTGCTTCTAAAACATCTAAAGTAAAGTAAAGTAAGTAAAGTAAAATAATCATATGATATTCTTATGGTAATCTCTGAAGGAGAAAATATTAGATATGGTAGCTAAATTTAAGATGTTTTCACTTGCCAAGATAACATTTTGTGTGTGTGTGTGTGTGTGTGTGTGTGTGTGTGTGCCTCAGGGTTTTATTTTAGCTGCACACGGTTCTCATGATTAATTAGCGGAACCTATTTATACTGCTTGCTGTGATTCGCTGCACTGTAAGCTGTGATGTGTCATCAGCCTGTCGTTTACATCCGGCCTGGTCACTGTGAGTCATGAAGCAGGCTGAACCAGCCGTGGGGAAGCCTCAGGAGCGGCTAACGCTGGGCCGGTGGGGGACGGCTGGGGAGCAGATCTGTTTGGTGTCAATATTTTGGCCTCAGTATAAATGAGGCTCATTAAAACCCCGCTTACTTCATGTGGACAAGTTGCATTTGTGCAGTGGGCTTTGAAACTAAAGCTATGAAAAATGGAACAGAATAGATGGTAATTTATATATAGAGAGAGAGAATTTAAAAAGTATTGTTTGGTTTCACTGTGCTTAATTATGCAGGGTATTGTTATGTGTGGATCATTCTACCGAATTAGTTCAAAGTCTTCAAATTACATTTGGGACTTTTTAACTGACCGAAAATCCTATTTCTTTAAGGGGCCCTGCATATTAATTATGTTTGTTTTATTCAAATAAATCACTGAACATCGAATTTTGTCACTACTAAAACAACAATAACACCTCAATCAAATGTTTCAGTAGTGACCGATTAATTAGCTAATTAAAGCGCTGGCCATTAGATGACTAGCAAACACGCCTAGCAAACAAGTCATCATAAAAAATAAGTTTATATGTTTCTTTTGTAGCAATTCTTAATGTTACACCCTGATTTTCAGATTTTAGGATGCATTTGCTTCAGAACAGTGGGAGCTTACCATGTGACCATAAGGGACAGGAATACACTTCAGTCTCACTTCCTGCTCTAAAATGAAGGGGTGTGGCTAAAATAGACTCCGCCCATATGTAAAATAATATACACTTATTAAAAGAATAGCTGCAGAAATAGCTGCACCCAGAACGAATCAATAGACAGGAATGAAGTTTGGTGGGTAGGTTTGACATTGTGAGGCATGCGAAGGATTCAAGTTTCACGCTTGGCCGCGCAAGTGACGTAAGCAAGGGCGGGCCTTATCGCTGTACCTGCCACGATTTCTGACATTCAGCGAGAAGTGATGCCCTTCATGAGTCTTCCTGTTAGTGCCAGCACCATTGGTTGATTGCTGCACGACGCAGGACTTCATGCAGGCAGACCATTAGGGTGACTACCCTTAACACCATGGCAATGGCGCCAAAGACTGCAGTGGTGTCGCGCCAGACTGTCATGGAGTGACTCAAAATGGCAGCGGGTCATCTTCAGTGACGAGTCCCGATT
>CM067474.1:59345972-59444893 GCA_034552555.1 Semaprochilodus insignis
ACACATAGTCATGGATTCTACTGGCGATTGACACTAGTTTCACCAAGTGTTTAAGCGATCTCCGATTATGATCATTTAGGATGTTTTTGACCACATTTCTTCTGTGAAGTTGATGGTTTCCCACTGATCTTCTAGGTTTTAGTGTTGGACAGCTTTATAGCCCGATTCCAGTCATTTCAGTTTCTGTTTGCTTGATGCAGGCCAATAATTTCACCCTTCTGAAACATAGTAACATCTTTTCCATGCCCACAAGATTTTTTTTTTTTCAGGTTGAAATAATTGCTGCCATCTGAAACACATTGATTCCTGCAGTAACTAGCCGATTAAAGACTTTTGTGCATTCACTTATTTAAATCCATTTAAATCTTTTTAAAACCTTTTTCTTGACCATGTCTGTGCACATTAAACACCGTATTCAGTATGTCTGTAGTGTTGTTAATATTGCCAGATGTTTTCATACTGCAATCAAACCGACTTTGAATTTTGATATCTTGATTTGGAAGCCGTAGTCGGCACTGCCTGCTCGTACATGTTATTGTAACATGGAGGTTGAGGCAGGTTGCAAATGCGGGGAGGTTTTATTGAGGGTTGTCCAGAATTCGAAATCCGAACAGGCAGGGGTCAAAACACAGGCAGGCATCAGCAGAGACAAATCCATGATAACAAAACCAAGAAACCCAAAGCAGGGGTCAGAACCAGGAAACACAAACACGAACATGACTAGATCCTCAGGTTAGGAACACAAGAACACAGAAACACAGCTAAGAACTGTAAGTTATGCAGACTTTGCAACTAAGCAGAGCAAACAATGGGGTATATATGGAGGCATAATGAGTCCTAGATCAGGTGCAGGTGAGTGTGGGTGGAGCCGGGCTGGAGCAGGAAAAGAGGCCATGTGCAGTACCGTACAGGCACCAGAGAGGGCGATATGCGACAGTTATGCTAACAAAATATCAACAATATGGCCGTGGGATGCCTTTTCTAGGGTTAGCAAATACTATCTATACCCCATAAGAAGCTTCACAGAACAATGCCAGTAAACATCATGTTCAAGCTCATTTTCAACCTCTTCTAGTATCTATTCAGTGGAATAAAACATTCAGCATCATTTAGTGAATTTATCACATTTGCTGTCAGCTAATTAACTCTTCACAGCCTCGTCCTTTTCCAGCTGTAATGTACAAGGTGTAATAGGCTGCAGTGTGAGTAGGCAAGTAAAGTTAACTGAGGTAGAAACATAATATCAGCATCAGCAAGAAATTAGACTGTCCGCTTTTCTCTGCTTAAATTTAAAGCCATTTGTCATCTACTGTAGATTAATCAGTCTCCTTCCGGGATTAATTTAATGTAGTCATGTAAAAACGCTGAGTGGCCTGCTGGGGCACTTAGAGAAGCTGATCAGAGCTGGAAGACACTAAGTGGCAGCATGCATCGGTGCTGAATGTCAGCAGCAGTGTGCACACTGTCATTAAAAACAAGGCCCTTTGGAGTTTAATGTGACCATAGCACAAGTGGAAAAATCCCGACCATGGCAGATACACACACACACACATATGTATGTTTTTGGGGTTTTTTTTCTATTTTGACCCGCAGTGCTGGCTCTGACCTGGTGCAAAGCAGCACTGCAGTTTGTTTATTTGGCTGGGGTTGGCAGGAAACATTGATGTTTCTTTAGAATGGATTTAAGGAACAGTGAGGTTTAATAGCCTGGTCTTGCTTTGCTTAGCAAGAGCACAGCTGGTACAAAACAATTCAATTAGCATGTGCTGGCTTCGTTTTAGGGAAGCAGTATATGCAGTGTCAATAACGAATATCCTGTTTCTCTCCTGAATGTTTGACTTCTTTGTAACACTTTACATTAAGTATTGACTAACTAACATGAAGTAATACATTAACAATGGTGAACTAATGTTAAAGTGTTGCTGACTGATGTTGTGAAATACAGTGCACAGTACTTCTGTACAAACCTACCTTAGATTTCCAGCTTCTTTACCAATCAGATCAATGTTGTTGTTAGATGTTTTATTGAGTCCAATTTCATCAAGACTGTTTCATATTTTCTCCTTCCTCATTTATTATGAAAAAAAAAAAAAAAAAATCAAATCACTTGTTTTCAGTTGGGTGAAGTTGCCCATTCATATTTAAGTAGAAGGATACAAATAGTATTTATTCACAAAAAGGATGCACTTTGAGCCACTGGACACGTCATTATGTCTGTACTTATAGTTGGGAAAATACCAGCCTGACCCCATCATTATTTCCCATCATGCCTCACCTGAGAGGAAACAAATAACACATGGACAAACAATATTATGTTGCTGTCTAATAATTTGAGCTAATAATTTGCCTTTTACAGTGAATGTCATAGTAGAAACACTTAAAAACGCTTAGAATAAAAACTCTTTACATCTACTTACATTGAAACCTACACTGTTTTGGAGATACTTTGTTTTTCTTTGGACGATGATGATATTCTCTGTCCTCTCCCATCACCCTGACCTATCATTGAGCTTGTCATCACCTCCGCTTCCAGCCATATGCACCTGTATGTCAGCAGAAAACCTCCTTTATTCTTCTCACTTCACTCTCTCACTCTCTCACTCTCTCATAAAATAATCATTTATTTCAGTTGGTTTGCTCTGGGTGACCTGAGTCAACCCGAATAAGGAAGTTCAAATATATGTCAGTATTTGTGGGGCTTTCTAAAGTTTTCTTTAAAAAATGCCACACTTCGTACTAAACCTCATACTACACTCCATACTAAACACACTTCATACTACACTTCATACTACACTTCATACTACACTTCATACTACACTCCATACTAAACTTCATACTACACTCCATACTAAACACACTTCATGCTAAACTTCATGCTAAACTTCATACTACACTCCATACTAAACAGACTTCGTACTACACTTCATAATAAACTTCATACTAAACTTCATAATAAACTTCATACTAAACTTCATGCTAAACTTCATGCTAAACTTCATACTAAACTTCATACTACACTCCATATAAACCTCATACTACACTTGATACTGAATATCATACTAAACCTCATACTACACTTCATACTACACTTTATACTAAACCTTATACTACACTTCATACTACACTTTATACTAAACCTCATACTACACTTCATACTACACTTTATACTAAACCTCATAATACACTTGATAATGAATGTCATACTACACTTCATACTACACTTCATACTAAATCTCATACACTTCATACTACACTTTATATTAAACCTCATACTACATTTGATACTGAATATCATACTAAACCTCATACTACACTTTATGCTAAACCTCATACTACACTTCATACTACACTTTATACTAAACCTTATACTACACTTCATACTACACTTTATACTAAACCTCATACTACACTTCATACTACACTTTATACTAAACCTCATACTACACTTGATAATGAATGTCATACTAAACGTCATACTACACTTCATACTAAACGCCATACTACACTTCATACTAAACGTCATACTACACTTGATAATGAATGTCATACTAAACGTCATACTACACTTCATACTAAACGTCATACTACACTTCATACTAAACGTCATACTACACTTGATACTGAATGCCATACTAAACGTCATACTACACTTCATACTACATTTCATACTGAACGTCATACTAAACGTCATACCACACTTCATACTACACTTCATACTAAACCTTATAGTACACTTGACACTGAATGTCATACTAAACGTCATACTAAACATCATACTACACTTCATACTGAACGTCATACTACACTTCATACTACACTTGATACTGAATGCCATACTAAACGTCATACTACACTTCATACTACACTTCATACTGTACGTCATACTAAACGTCATACCACACTTCATACTACACTTCATACTAAACCTTATACTACACTTGACACTGAACGTCATACTAAACGTCATACTAAACATCATACTACACTTCATACTAAACCTTATACTACACTTGACACTGAATGCCATACTAAACGTCATACTACACTTCATACTGAACGTCATACTAAACCTCTAAAAAAGCTATTCATATTCGCCCATTCCTTCATTAACAAGGCTTTTCAATGCTGGCACTGCATTCATTTTATATATAGTAATGTCTGAACACCCCAGTCAGGCCAAATTAAATTATAAATGATTTTTTAAGAGAAGATAAGTTAACATATCTTCTACAGAAATCACACGCAATTATAACAGTTTCTGCTAATTTGAGTGCAGATTTTTTGTTTATTTGCTTAACATGGAAAAAGTTTAACATGGAAAAGTAAACCTATTTAACACACTGGGAAAAAGCAAAACATAATATATAAAATGCTTCAAATTTAGTAATGAACAGTAATTGTGCATTAAATTGTGCAAAATCACCACTTCAACCTGCTGATCCATTCTGTTATGAACAACGTGAACATGCACACAGCTAAGGATGAACAAAGGCAAAATCTCTGAACATATTACTGACAAGATGTCAGGTAAAACCGGCATGAAGTAATAAAGGAGAAAGTAAAACTGTTCTTCCTTAAAATGGTCACGGATTCTGAATGGCGCCAGACTAAGCTATGGCTGTCTAACATTTTGTGGAGAGGCCAGGCTGTCATGGGTGATAAATGAGCAGATGTGATATCTTCGCTTGAGTTAAAGGGCCAGTCGCTGACCCTCACCCTGAGACGCACACAGCCTTCAGGGCACAGGTGACATTTTCGCCCCTCTCCCGGCTGCACCGTTACGTGTTCACTTGCAGCTCTGACCCCGGCTCGGCCTCGTGCTGTCACCTCCTGTCTCCGTGACTCGAATGGGCTTCCTCCAGCCTGATCGGCATCAAGAGGTGCCACTGCACTGTCACACCTGAGCATCGTCACGGCCCTCTGACACACGCTAATCTGCTGGAAGGAGCAGCAGATGGGAACTCTCAGAATCAGAACGGGCCCTTTTATTGGTGACCTATCCACACTCTGCCTACAAATGGATTATAATGTAGCTACTGTTGCTAGGTTGGACAAGCTTTACAGAACATTGCTGTTGGCTGGAGAGTTTTGGTTGGTGGATTATTCTCAGTCCAGCAGTGACACTGAGGTGTTTAAACAGTCCAGAAACACTCCTTGGTCTGATCCACTCACACCAGCACAACACACACTAACACATCACCACCACGTCAGTGTCACCACAGTGCTGAGAATGATCCACCATCCACAGAATACCTGCTCTGTGGGGATCCTGGGGGGTCTTCACTAATGAAAAATAGGGTAACCAAGTATGCAGAGAAACAGATGGACTACAGTCTGTAATTGTAGACGCTCCTATATGCTAAATGGAGCTGATAAAATAGATAGTGAGTGCAGGAAGTGGGAGATCAGCAATACTGGGAGTTCAAACCAAACTGGGAGTTGCAATCTGAACTGGGCCAATTCATAAATAGGGAGAAAATGGGGTGTGGCCAAGTATATCCATACACCTGTTCATGCATGGTGTAAACAAGCCTTATCGTACACACAGAACTGACTTAGAATCTAAATACCATGATAAGAAAGAAGTATCTATATTTCCATACGCTCATTATTTTTCAGAAGGCGACTGCTTGCTTCATTATGTTTACAGTGTTGTAAAGATGTTCTGCCTAGTCAAAGCTGATTTGAGATGATTCCTTCAGTTTGATAGAGATGTGCCATCATAATCCAGACAGATGCACTAAATGGATGGTGATGTGCTTACTTTTATTCTTTCTTCCCAACACAAACAGCAGATGTTGCATTCATCCACGGTGGTGTTTATTAAAAAAGGGAAAACCAATAACAATAACGAATAAAAACCCAAAACAAAACAAACAAAACTCTGAGTCATGTCCCTGCCTCTTTTTCTCTCTCTCTCTCCCTCTCTCTCCCTCTCTCTTGCTCTCTCTGAGACAGAGTGAGAGGAAGGGGTGGGGGGTGGGGGGGTGCACGGAGAAGGAGACGCTTAGACATCTTTGTATGGAATTACAATTAGATGCACACAAACACTTCAAAGCTGTGATGGAGCTGGCTCGGTCCACAGGAGATAAGTGAGGGGAAACAGAGCCAGTATAATTTCAGACATGAATTACTTTCATCATTCACAAACACGCGGGGAGCTATGTAATCACGTTACTGGTTTTTACTTTCAAACCAAGCAGCCCCGTTGCACAGTATCTGGGGAAATAATGAAGGAGGGAGGGAGGTTGGGGGGGGGGGCAATTTATTCATTTCATATGGGCCATATATGGGGGATGTGTAGATATTCTGCTCAGATCTCTCACTTATTTATCTGCACTAAACCAACAGCACGCTGTGAGTTGATTTAGAGGTGAGAAACAGCAACTCTGCCTCTTTGTAGCAGAAGAGAAATAATGCAGCCGGATCTGGTCTTGGCGGTACGCAATAAAGAAGCTCATTTAGTCTATAGCCTACTTTGTGTCAACAGACGTTAAATATGGCCTTATTTTCTGTCCAGCAATCTTATTCACCAGTGAAGGCATTTTTCCCCTTTGGGATGGTGGGAGGTGGGTGGTGGCTGCAGCAGGGCTCATTGGAAATCAATGGGAAAGGAAGCAGGAGGGAATTGGGGCAGATTAATCATTTCAGAAATCTGTTTGGTGTCGAGGTCGTTGTGGGTGGTTTTCTAATTGCGCTGGCTAATCAGGCCTAACCCAGGGCAGATTAGAGGAGGGAGATTACTGCTTTGGTTTCCGTCTCTTTCCTGACCCCGTCCGCTACCCCCCCCCCCCCTTCTTTTTTCCCTTTCTTTTTCTTTTTTTTTTCCCAACAAAGAAGCAGCGAAAATAGAGTGCACTCAGGGAGCTCCTGAGGCAGAGAGGCATCTGGCTCGGAGGTGCATGTGTGTGTGTGTGTGTTTGTCCTATATTTAGGCTCCGGTGCACTTGTTCCCTATTCAGACAGCTGCTTGTGTATTCAGACGTTTCAGAGTGAAGCAGGGGAATTAAATGCTAGCCCCAATAAGGGCCGAATCCTTTATACCCGCCGCACTATTTGCTGCACCTCGTGGACCTGGCCTCCAGATGCGGATTAAGCCTCGGAACCAAAGGTGTAATTTAGTTTTGGGGGGCAACTTTGGGGTCAGTTCTTTGAAGGACTGACTTTGAGTATCTCTCACTAAGTTATTGCTAAAGTGTGTTACCACACATTTCAATTCACGCACTCATCTTCTATCCTTCAGGGTCGCAAGGGGTGCTGGAGCTTATCCCAGCATTCAGTGGGGGGAAGGCAGGAAACACCCTGGACAGGCTGCCAGTCCATCACAGGGCAGACACACAGCCATACACATTAACACCAAGGGGGCAATTTAGCATCTCCAATCAACCTGACTGCATGTCTTTGGACTGTGCATTCCGGAGGAAACCAGAGCACCAGAACATATGAGTGCGGAGCAGGGAGTGGAGCAACGTGTTTTTGACCGGAGTGTGGAGTAGTTTTCCAGAGTGTCAGTGTTCTCTCTCGCTCCAAAACCATTCCAGTATCAGTCTATTGATGATGATGCAACAGTGACTTCCACTTCCACACATAAAGCCTTTTCCTTTTATTGGCTACCTGTTTTTAAATGACCTAACAGGGAGCAATACCTTTAACATGATTGACAAGAGGTTTGAATGTGCTGTCGGGGCAGCACTGCTGCTTCTTCATCCTCTCATGTTGAACCAAACACAGACTCAATGCTACAGTGACTCACTTTCGCCTCTTGAGGTAAAAAGTTCTTGGAGAAATGCCATATAGGAACCATTTTGGTTCCCTATAGAAGCTTCTGTAAAGCTACACTATGTAAGTTTTGGGGATTTGGAGACCTCTCTGGTGAAAATGTTTAACTGCATGTAGCATGAAGTAGAACATTTTGTAACACCCCCACAAGCAGATGATTCATAAATACGCATGGCATCGTCATAAAAACTCTCACAAAATCCAACCCAGTGTCTTAAAATTTAAAGGGATTATTTCAGGCTTTACAGGTTGACTTTTAGAGTGTCTTTTTCTCATAAATGTCTCGCAATGTTGCTTCTTTCAATTCCTACAAAAATATCTCACATATTGGCTGTGTCTTAAGCTTTATATGTCAGGAAAGGGTTAACCTACAACTACAACACACAGGTGTATCATGTTTGTAAGTTAACCCTTACTGACTTATGATGCATATGATAGAACCATGCAAGGATCCTACAAAACTTAGGGTTCCAAAGTTGAAAAATCACCTTTATAAATGAAATGTGCATGTGCAAAAAGCGGGCTTCACTCTTTAACTTCCCCACCAAGAAAAATGAAACTGAGATATTTTATTTGTTCGTGGCAATAATAATAAAGCAAGAGATCAGTTTTAATTACATTAGCTTAGCATAGACAGCTTTAGCATAAAGAAACAATTAGACTGTTTGGTAGCACATATTTTTCTAAAGTTATTTTACACCTATTAGACTCATTTTTGTTGTGTAAAGTTACATAATTATGTTCATCAAAACCTCTGAAACTATAATATGCTGGAAAAAGTGTGAGTGTGAGTGATTTGCTTGTTGCTTGCTTCCTTTATGGATGAACAGTAAATTACTGAAAGACTATTGAAAGACCTCTAGTGGGTTTTTTCTAGCCTAATGTATCTCTGCCAATTGGTAGAGATGGCACAATAAGGTTGAGTTCAGTTTAGCACCTTCTTCATTAAAATATAGTGACTCAAAGAACGTTAAAAGGTTAAAGTTTTTTTTGTTCCCTAGAACCTTATATTCATTTTAAGAACCTTTTAGGAATCTTTTATTTTTTCAGAACATAGAGTCAGCTTATACAGACTATGTCAGCTCACCGTACAAAGTCATTACAATAAACGGCAACATATTTAAAGCCAAACAACTCTCTTGATTTCTTTAAGTGTACGAGGTGGTGGTGCTCTCAAACTTACACCCAGGACACATCAGATCATGTTTGTGTAAATGAATGTAATGGCCTCTCTAATGGAGGCGGTTGAGGGTTATGTGTGATGATGGCCTGTCAGTACCATGGACCCAGGGAAGCAGCTATGGACTCAGGCAACCAGCCTAGGGGTCAGAGGGAACGTCATCGCCGTCCCGTTGCCACGATGATGACAGTCATTTCTAAATAGAGACATACAGTAAGATGACTGAATGGAACAAGCCACCATGCAAAATCGCCCTCAAGCTTCAGTACACAAGCTTTTTATTGCATATAGAGCATCACGGACGTCAGCGTGGGCATAATTATGGAAAGGTTCTCCATATTCTGCATGCTAGTGCACACGTATTCCATACTGCTATTCTTAGACAAACAGACCTTTCACAGTTCTTAAATATTGCACCCTTACCCGAAATGTAGTTGATCAGCCAAGACATGTCTGGCATCTTTAGCTTTGCTGGAGCTATGAGGCTAATGAAGCTGACAACTAATGGAAGCTTATAGGCCTTCCCCACTAATTAGCATCAAGCTAAGTGCATGGCTAAATTGCATTGAGTTGTTGAGTGACCTCATATAAACTGGCTTATGTGATTTCTGCAGTCATATAGTGTACTGCTACCTATGAAGTTGTACTATATCCATACATATAAGCAAGTCTATTGGACATGTGGCTGTTGGGTGAGTCAGGTACAGTGATAAGAACCATCCCTGCCTAGGTCACATGCACGGCCAAGCGTGAAACTTGAATCATTTGCATGTCTCACAATGTCAAACCTACCCACCAAGTTTCATTCCAGTTGGTTGATTCCTTCTGGGTGCAGCTATTTGTGGAACTATTCTTTTGACGATGAGCATAATTCTACACTGTGAATGCTTTGAATATTTAGCATGCACTTTGCATGATGCTAATGGTTTGTTTGCAAATGAAGTCATGTCACTGTGTTGCTGTGGTACAAACAGCAGAACAGGAAGTCATTTTCCATACATCCATACATTTTCCATTCCATATTAAACATGGCAGCAGTTACATTCTGGCACCTACAGCACCATTTAAGGTGGAACTGGAAAACTGGAGAATATGAAGCTAACTTTGGCTTTGTCTGCAGCTGGGAACGCATAGTATTTTCCCCAGTTCATCTGATGGACATGCACTGGTGACAGACCAAAAACAGTCACTACAAGCAACACCACTAACACTTAAATCGGGGTTAGCAGTGACACAGTGTAAATGCCTTAACCTGCCATACAGTTGCAATGAGCAGCAAAGACTTCTTCATCTAGTGTCGCAAAGATCCATTTTTAGTGGCGTTTTACTGTAAAGATATTAAGTAAACAACCACAGCAGTAATGTTAAAAGGGGACACAGCATTTACAGAATAAGGTGCATTTTGCATTGTGGAGCACCTTGGTACCGAGGTAAACCCAACCGCTAACAAAAAAAAAAGTCATATGACAGTTTTTTATAGTTTCATTTGTTTACTGGAGTATAAGTACGTCTGGAGGAGAAGGTAGCTCTTATATCCGCTGCCTCTATAGCAGCCAATCTTTCAGTGCAGTTGGAAAATCATAAATCATTCCCTTCATGATATAATATAATATAATATAATATAATATAGTCCTTTCTTTTATAATATCAGCTAAACCAGCACAGTACAGCCTTGCTTGAATCCATCTCGTCCGTGCTGCTTTTTAGTTCCTGCCCTCCATGTGGATTTAATGCATCATCAGAACCACTTGACTGCATACAACCTATTAGTGGGGTAGGCCTAAAAGCTTCCATTACTTGTTAGCTACATTAGCCTCCCAGTTCCAGTGCCAAATGGAAGATGCAAATTTCCGACTTCAAACATGTCTTGGCTGATGTAGCGGGGTGCATCTGTGCACAGTGTGTAGATTTTTTCACCAAACTGCTAATCTGATGTGGAAAAGCACAGCACGAGCCACTGCAAACAGTTTGCACTGTTCTACTCACACCTCCGTCCTTCATCAGTCATTGATTAAAATATTTAAATAGCATGCGTAAACGATGCTAACATGTCCTAAGAGCAGATGACAAAGCTGGCCTGCGGCGAGTGGCCTGACGTACCGGAGCGCAGGCTGAAATGGAAAACAGGTGCTCCGCAGGTGGACGTTAAAGACGTTTGGCAGGAGACCACCTGCTATGAGTCCTGCTAACATTTGGATTCCAAATTTGATTCAAAGCCTACAGACAAGAATAACTGAGTTGATACAGTATGACGTTTGCTTGACTAACAGCAGCGTTTTTCTTCCTTCCATGACAGATAGCAGTGTGGTTTTGTTCCTGGTTTATCAGGCACACCTGGCTTGTACCTTCACTCATCAGCCATTCTATTAAAAACCCCTAAGCTGTGACTGTTGGTGCTAGACATTCAGGTCTGGCCAAAAACAAGGGAAAAAATATCTCCGCTATAATAATAAAGTCTGCTGACGCCCCTGTGGGATCCTAGCAGTTTGTTAGCGCTAAGTTAACTGCCAGTCGCATAGACTTTTTTTTTTTTGCTGTTCTCAATTAAAGCCAGACGTGGGGCCAGTGAAAGACAGTCCGCATTTTTTATTTGAAGCCTGGATCAGATATTGTTATCTTGCACTGAGCAACTTTACAGCAGCTCTATAACAGACCCCTGCTATAGAGCTGCTGCTATAGAGCTGCTGGCTGTCAACTGATGTCAGATACATGCTTAATTCAGTGACATATCTAAGACTTACAGGGGGCTTTACAGTGACATCTTTTCCCATACAATTGGTCCTATCTATTTCTGATTGGCTGATTCCACTAACAGTTCCTAATAACACATCATCATCAATTGCACCCAGAAAGTATCGACCACCTCAAATGAAACTTGGTGGGTAGGTGTGACATAATGAGACATGTGAATCAGCCACGCATTTGGTGTAAACAAATACGGCCCTTGTCACTGTACCTGACTGACCCAACAGCCACGATTGTGGACATTCAGCAAGCAGTGATGCCCTCCGTGAGTCATCCTGTTAGACGCTGCACAACGTAGGATTATATGCACACAGACTGTTGCAACGACTGCCCTTAACACCACATCAGCGTCGTCAAAGACTGCAATGGTGATGTGGTCAGCACCAAGATGAAGGGTTTGTTGCCCCGTGTCACATGACTCGAAGGCCTGCTGTCACTTCACCTCCAGCCCTACCACAAAATCTGCAGGAACTGTGTGAGGACGTTCAAGCTGGATGGGATGGATTATCACAGGGCACCATTAGGAACCTCTACAACTCCATGCTGAGATGTCTGGCATGTTGTGTTATCAAACATGGCGGCCTGACTCCATACTGAGAGACACTACTTCTGTATGTGTAGCTCAGTAAATATTGCCCATATCAGTCTAAATTTATTTTATTGTTCCTGGTAACTTTTATTTTCCTTCCCAATAACATTGCAATACAACACTTCCTTCTGGGTGCAACTCTTCTTTTGATGATGAGTGTATGTTATTGGTTAATCTGAGAAGTGAGGCCTTCAGTTCAGCTCCTGAAGTCCTAACCAATAGGAGAACTTGACATGTGAGACACGTTAGTTCTAGAAAGCCCTAAGGGTTCTTAACTGAGAAACAGCTACCATATTGGGGCACTTTGTAGGCAAACTGCAGCTTATCTTTTGCTGAACAATTATATCCATATATATGTATGGAAAGGCGCCACCGACTTTTTCCAGCACAACAGGGTTGCTGGTTACTGTGTACCGTATTTCTGACCAATTTGAAATAATAAAGTGGAACAAAGAGGCAGCAACACACATGTCTTGGCTCCCAGCCTAAGCAGAATGCCGACTTTCAGGTTAGTCTCGTCCTTCCACTTCTTTGTAAACGAAAAAGCTGCACCTTAAAGAGCTTGGTTCTATGTTTGCTCTGCACTTTATATTATTCCCTGACATTCACATATGACGTGTGAGTTTTATGCACCAAAAACAAATAAAAATCATTTTTATACAAATTAAACATGTCGTTTTTACTTTTGAACCTTCAACATGATTGATAAGAGGTCAGAAGAAGCTGTTGGGGCAGCAGAGCTACTTCTACGTGCTCCCATGTTGGACTGATTCAACTCACTTTGTTACTGACTTACTATCACCTCTTCAAGAACAAAGTATAGCATACCTTCAGTAGATATCTCTGCAACTCATTACATAGTCGTCTTTGACATACTGGCAAAACCGTTATTCCTTCACATTCTGTTGATAATTTTAGTTCATTGTGGGATGTTTTAAACTAAAAATCTTACATATTGCTCCTTTAAGACTGATAAATGCTAATGATCACTATTTAATAAGGTTTTGTATCACATTCAAAAAGCAGTCCACGCTGAAGTCCTGTTATAACTTCAGTGTGATTGTGTGTACACATTAAAAGCAAAGTTACAACCAGAAGGAAGTGTGGGATTGCAGTGCTATTGGGAAGGAAGATAAACATTACCAGGAACAATAAATGATGATAAATTTAGACTAATATTTATTGAGCTACACATACAGAAGTAGTGTCTCTCAGTATGGTGTCTGGCTGCCATGTTTACTAACACAACATGCCAGACGTCTCAGCATGGAGTTGTAGAGGTTCCTAATGGTGTCCTGTGATAATCCATCCCATGCAGCTTGAATATTCTCACACAGCTCCTGCAGATTTTGCAGTAGGGGTGGAGGTGGAGTGACACCAGGCCTTCTGGACAGAAGCTCATCTTGGCGCTGACCACGGTGCCTCCCCACATGGATTTGTTGGTTGTCTCCACCAAGATAAAAGCAGGACTCATCACTGAAGATGACTCGCTGCCATTTGGAGTCACACCATGACAGTCTGGCACAACACCATTGCAGTCTCTGGAGAACAACTCAACGAATGGAGTAGGGACTGAAGTTTCTCAAAAATGTTCTTTTTAAAAAGATGAGGGAAAGTAGATTTTTCATAGTATGGGCCCTTTAAATGGAGACATTCACCAGACTCTCAACCTCTATTCTGAAGGGCTTTTAATAAATGAAACTAGATCAACATTACCAGTGAGCACCGAGACCCCTTTTAACCACGGCTGGGAAGGTGTCCCCCAGCCAGGACCGATTAGGTCCCCTCAACAGAGCAGGGTAATTACATTTCCTTTGGTGCACCTAAGCTGCAATTAGATTTACTCTTAATCCCCATATAGGCAGGATAACAGCCATAAAGCTGGCAGTGACAGGTTTAATATGTTTTAATCATTACTGGCTCTAGTGGCGATGAGTGCTGGAGTGAATTCAGCACGCGTCCAGAGCTGCCGGGGGAACACGGGCCGCTGATGCTTTTGATAAATGTTAGAGCAGAGGAATAATGACAGGGTACAATGACAGCCATATAATCAGCTCGTGAATAATTGATTGATTGTAATGGAAGAGGCTATGAACGCACATTTCCAGAGGACACACTTTGACTTCAGATCATAAATGTGGTCAGCGCTGAGAAAAGAAAGATGGCTAGAGTGCTGGGTGAATGGAAATGAAGGCCAGGCTCATGTTACATAAAACTTGAGGGGGACCAGAAGCTTTTCCAACGGGCTCTTATAAAAGAATGCAAAGTGCTCCCTCTGCTGGACCCTGTTTCTGTGCTCGAGGATGCATAATGTGCGCTTAGACCTCTCCCTGATCCGATAAAACCCCACTCAGTGCCGAGCCCGAGCTCATCCGGCCTGGCCTTTCACAGCATTATTGGGTCTAGGCTGGTCTCTACCACGTTATACGAAGACCGATAAGATATAGCACTCTAATGGAGGTAGTATTACAGCTTCCCGTAATCAAATGCTCTGTTCTGAGTTTATAGACTCCATTAACATCCCTTCATTTCTAAAACCTTACTGCATGCTTGCTGAAAAGCAATCATGTGCCTCCCTTCAAATGTCCATTGATCTGTCCAAATGTCCAATGGTGCACCATTCCAAAAGCCTTCAGCAGGTGCAGAGGCCTTCAGGGTCAATAGCAATACTCAAAGGTGGGGGTGCATGGTGGTGCAGTGGGTAGCGCTGTTACCCCACAGCAAGAAGGGCTGGGTTTAATTCCCAGCTGGGGCGTCTGGGGTTCTCCCTCTGTGGGTTTCCTCCCACAGTCCTAAGACAATTCAATACAACTCAATACAATTCAAGTGTACAGTGCAGACACAAATAAACAATATGTGCATCTACAATAACAGTAGGACATGTGCAAAGAGCAGTATCTGTATGTCAGAAAGTGAATCCTAGAACTGAGGTGCAGTTAGTATATGCAGGAATAGTATATACAGCTTACAAAACAGATGTACAGTATATAGATTAATAAAATATAGATAAATACAATACAGCTCAGATGTTCAAGTATACACGTTAAAATGCAGTGCATACAGTCCTGTGAGCTAGTGGAGCCCAATGTGTGGGCTCTGGTGATCAGGACTAGATCAGTAACCGTCTATAGTGTTGTAGTCATGTTATGGTAGGTGCTGCCTTGGGTAAAAAGGGTAAAAGCTGTTTCTGAACCTGGTGGTTCTGGCTCGGATGTTCTGGTACCTCTTTCCGGATGGCAGAGGTTAGAAGAGGGGATGGCTGGGGTGTGTGGGGTCTGAGGATATGTTGACTGCTTTCCTCAGACATCTCTTGTTGTATAAATGCCCTGTATGGGTGGGAGGGCAGTTGCGGTGATGTGCTGGGCAGTCTTTACCACCCTCTGCAGGGCCTTGCAGTCAGCAGCATTGGTACTGCCATGCCACACAGTGATGCAGCTTATCAGTGTGCTCTCCATGGTGGATCTATAGAAGTTGCAGAGGAGCTGCTGTGGCAGGTTGACTCTCCTCAGCCTTTGTAGAAAGTGGAGGCGTTGTTGGGCCTTCTTGACAATGTGTGAGGTGTTAAACGTCCAAGTAAGATCCTCGGCTAAGTATACACTGAGGAACTTGAAGCTGCTCACCCTTTCCACCAATGTGCCCCCGATGTTCAGTGGTTTGTGCATTCTCCCGCACCTCCTGAAGTCAATAATCAGCTCTCTGACATGCAGTCAGGTGAATTGGAGATGCTATTCTGCCCCCTAAGTGTGAGTGTGAAAGTGTATGTCTGTGTTTGCCCTGCAATGGACTGGCAGTCTGTCCAGAGTGTTTCCTGCCTTCTGCCCATTCAGCTGCCCTTTCCAAAAGCCTTCAGCACATGCAGAGCCCTTCAGGGTTAATGGCAATACTCAATCTGAAAGCAAGTTTAAGTTTAAGCATCTTTTCTTGTTTGGAAATGGCTGGCCCTTTTAAAGCGGAGCCATATTCTGCGGACATGCTGCTAAAAGATTCATACGCACTTAAAACGTTTAAGGGAATGTCCTGAACTTACAGAGAACACAGAGCCAATACTGCCGAACCACTCAGGCCTGGAATATGAGTGGGATTTCGGGTTTTGGGGATGTGTGAAACAGAAGAATCTGATGGATCAGATTGAACTGTAATCATTAATGTCTCCAGCATCCTCATCATCAGCACATTAGCATCCCTGTAAGTCAGTAACAGTAAGGACAGTGTTTGGATTAAGACTAAGCACTGCGGGGAACAAATACACTGTGGGGACTTCAAATGGTCTGCTTTCATCCTAAAGTCTTCACAGTGGCCTTAAAGAAGTGTGGGTTAATACTTTAGCCAACCACCAGAGGGAGCTCATATACCATTAGAATGGGCACAGATGGCTCTTCGGCTGAACGGTGAGCATGTTTATGTGTGTAATTAGGTCTTTGTGGGGACCATATAGGATAATGGAAACATGAATGCGTAGACTTGAAGCCAGTTTCCACAAAGAACAAAACAAACACGCTTTTCTCAAATATCACAGCTGTTTGTTCAAAAAATGAAATAACTTCAAAATTTCCTTTCGGGTGTAAGGTGAAGGGGGAATTCCACAGATTTGCCCGATTTCTGTAGAATTCACTGTCTGAGATGCAAACAAAGTTATTCAGAGTGTTTTGACCTGATTCCCTGTAGATGAACTTACCAGCCTGCTTATTTGCTTTACAGTGGTGGTGATAGTAGTCAGGGGTCACAAGGTCTACAGCTCAAATACAGCCATTTCATTTACTGCATTTACTTTATTTGTTCGCTAATGACCAGTTAAAGTACACATTTGTGTGTGCTTATATGTAATGTAGATGCTGGTGAAATACTGATAAATGTGAAAACAGTATGTTTTCAATGGGGACTGTTTTGCCTAACAATGCCCTGTATATTTTGTCATTTTTCAGTTTCTGGCATAATTTGAAATTGCCTGTTGCCTTTAACAGGTGGCATTGTGGCGGAGTGTGTAGTGCTGTCACCTCACAGCAAGAAGGACCTGGGTTTGGCTCCCACCTGCGGAGTCTAGGCTCCTTTCTGTGTGGAGCTGGCATGTTTTCCTCATGCCTGTGTGGGTTTCCTCCAGGTGGTCTGATTTCCTTCCACAGTCCAAAGACATGCAATCAGGTGAACTGGAGATGCTATACTGCCCCCTAGGTGTTAGTGTGTAAGTGAAGGTGTGTGTCTGCCCATCGCAGTCTGTCCAGAGTGTTTGGTGCCTTCTGCCCATTGAGCCAGGTTTCAGCCTAGGGATAAAGGATAGGCTCCTGGAGCCCACGTGACCCAGAAGGATAAAGCAGGTTAGAAGATGAGTGAGTGAGTGCTGCCCTTTACAAAGTGTCTAAACTTTATGATGAATGGACCAAAAGAAATCACTCAAAATTGTTTGGGGGGGAAAAAGTCTGGTTTAAAAGTGAGGTGAATGATTATCCATCAAAAGTAAAGGATGTTTTGTTCTTCTCTGGTAAAGTCATGCATTTGGAGATGGAACAAGGTTTTGCTCTAATGGCAGTTTTTAGCAAGCATTACCGTAAACCAATGTCTCAGGCATCAGGCAACATATTCATGTACAATCATGTACTAATTTCCTGCGAGGTACCTTCAGGCACGAAACCCTTCAGACCTCTGGTTCCTCTAAGTGTTGTTGTGAACTGATTCTGATTCTGACTCTGGAAATTTCTATAGAATGGCACATTTCGTCACTTATGCCACTCTGAATGCTGAGTGAATTGTGCTGAATTCCCCTGTAAGGCTAAAACTGGGTTCGGTCTAGGTGTAGCAGTGTTATTTAGCTATAGCTTCAGAAAAGTCAATGGAAATACCTGTGTGTTCCTGTAAACAGGAATACAAACTAGCGCATGTGTGCAGTCAAAACAATGACTGGCGCCTAGAGAAAGGAGCTCTTTGACCACTCTCTTTTTTTTTCTCCTAAGTCCTCCTTATTTGAAATGAGTCTGAGACCTTCTCTTGTTTCTGAAATCCAGCTCCTGTGAATAAAGTTATGTAATAACTGGAGTTTGGGGGAAGGTACATGCTTGAAAACCCTCCTGCTCCCAATTCAGCCTCCTATATACGGTATATTTACATCCTTATTTTCCATTACCCATGATGACGTTTTCCCAGTTCCCACCACCACATCATCTGCTGCCTGTTCCCCAGTCCTATTACAGTCCAACCAATGTTACAAGGGGGGGTCTGGGTTTCTAGGTACAGGCATAAGCTTCCCAGAATTCCAGCCCAAGTTCCCAGAGATCTCCCTCCTCCTCAGTCTTCCTACCTTCGTACCACCACCAATAGCTGAAGGCACGTCTTGAACTCCCAAGTTACAATTAATCATCCAGATTCTAATCCAAACCCAGACTCTTTCAGCAGTCCATCGGTATAGAGGGAGAGCTACTTTGTCTCCACAACTCCTTCTAATAAATGCTTATGTTAATCTCTTCATTGTAGAGGAGCTTACAGACTCAGGTGTTCTTTACAATGGTGGTGATAGGAACCAGGGGTCACCATGTCAACAATACAAATATAGCCACTGAACCTACACGTGCCTTCAGAATTATATATGTAATGGTTATGAGGGTTGTGAATCGCGGATACAAGCAACAGAAATTAGCTTTCTTTGCAGGGTGGTGGCCTGCACTCCACTTGATAGGGTGTGGAGCTCAGTCATCCGGGAGGAGCTCAAAGTATAACTGCTATTCCCCCACACTGAAAGGAGCCAGTTGAGGTGGTTTGGGCATCTGATTCGAATGCCCCCTGGACGCCTCCCACTGGAGGTTTACCAGGCACGGCAAACTGGGACGAGACCCAGGGGTTGTCCCAAGAAGCTGGCCTGGGAAGGGCTTGAGTTTCCCCAGAACTAGCTGGAAGATGTTGTGGGAGACAGGGCTGTCTGGGCCTCATTGATTTTTCTACTCCAACCGCGACCCTAGTTGGACTAAGGAGTACAAGAAGAAGAAGATGATGATGATGATGATGATGAAGAAATAGAGGGAACTACAGGGAACTATTTTGCCTTATAGCGCCTTGCATGTACCACTCCACCATAAACCTATTTAAAAATATGTGTTTTACTGCCTCAAAACTATTAACATCTGAAGCATCAGGCACTCTGTTCCTAACCATTTACTAGAATTTGGGTGGTCCTGTCACTAGGCAAAGGTGGGCAGCCGTCTGGAGTCCCCATGCATATACATATACATGATCATAATGTAGCTATTCTTCACCCAATGCCCTGAAAGAGGCAACTGATCAGACCAGTCCACCACACAAACCTTATCCTGCCAACAGCGTCCTGTGACCACTGATGAAGGACTATAGGATGACCAAGACAAACTGTACATCTACAAGGTGGACCAGCAAGGTAGGAGTGTCTAATAGAGTGGACAGTGAGTGGACACAGTGTTTAAACACTCCAGCAGCACTGCTGTGTCTGATCCACTCACACCAGCACAACACACACCAACACACCACCACCACCACGTCAGTGTCACTGCAGTGCTGAGAACAATCCACCACCCACATAATACCTGCTCTGTGGGGGTCCTGGAAGAACAGGGTCTGCTATGAGAATCAGATGAACTACAGTATGTAATTGTAGAACTATAAAGTGCTCCTATATGGTAAGTGGAGCTGATAAAATGGACGATGCATGAAGATACAAGGAGGTGCTTTTAATATTAAGGATGGTCAGAGTATAGCTCCAGCTTTAGTGCTCAAAAAGTAATTAAGTCAGGTTCCTACTTATCTCACAGTACTTTTTTCACAATGCTATGGCGTGTTGTTCATCCATTTATCTTAACTCATTTAAAAGTGTCCAACTTCTGCCTAGGGCCTCAGAACCACTAAATCCGCCTCTGATTAGAACAGCAATCTAGAAGGGAGCCTTTAGAGATAGAGGTAGACGTCTGGTTCCTATCACACCAGCACTGTGAGCCAGACTGACTCAGCCACTGTTTAGATCTTATCCATTTAATTACGCTGCAATCTTTTTTTGCTACCCCTTCAACGCAATGTAATTGTAATTACAGATGTTTTTGGTCATAAGTAGTAAATAAGAAACTGCTGGACCGAAAACTTCATGCTCCGTGGTTTGTGAGGGCTCGGGGAGGCGCAGTCCTGAATGTGAATCTCAGCAGCAGGTCCTGAATGAAAGATGATCCCTGTGTGGAACTCGTTTGGTCTGTTCAGCTCTCACAGCTTTCACTCCTCCTTGGCTGGGACGGTGAGGAAATGAAGGTACGCAGCAGCATGAAAATGGACTTCAAATGCAGGTTTGCTTTGACCAAATCGCTGAATTATTCTTATAATGCGAAATAATCGATAAAAAAGAAACAAAAGAGAAAAAACATTAATAAAAAACTAGCCACAGTTTACCGAGGGATGGCGCGTTTTCACTGACTTCCTATTCCTGTCAGGCACGCAAACAAACAGCAGGCTTCCTATTCGCCGGCGTTCGAATTTTCCCGTTCCACCTTAAAAGGTGCAGTGCCAGAGTTAGTCTATTCGAATTTCCCCGTTCCACCTTAACAGGTGCGGCAGTTACATTCTGGCGCCTGGGGCACAATTTATGGTGGAACGGGATTTCCACCTTAAATGGATTTTAAGGTGGAACGGGCAAATTGCAAAACACACCAGAAACTGCTGCACATTTAAGGTGGAACGGGGAAATTCAAGACGCTAGAATGCTGAGGAGTCAGGATGTAACTGTTGTTGCACTATTTAAGGTGGAACGGGAAAATTGCATCAAGACAGAATGTAACTGCTGCACATTTAAGGTGGAGCGGGAAATTTCGATCAAAACGTCAGAATGCAACTGATGCGCCAGAATGTAAATGCTGCACATTTAAGGTGATACGGGAATATTCGAACAAGACGCCAGAATGTAACTGCTGCGCATTTAAGGTGGAACGGGAATAGTCGAACAAGACGCCGACGAATAGGTAGCTGATTTCAGGTTCATCAAAAAAGCAGCCTACCAGAGTTCGGTCGAGATGAACATATGATATACTGTCTTCATATCCGCTGTTTTAATTGGCTGACCTGTTTAGCACGAGCTAAAGGTGCGGCTACATTAATAAGTGTTACCTGTTGTGGAGCTCGTGCTCGCCTGTCAGCAGGAGGAGGAGGAGTAGTAGTAGTAGTACTGTTGTTTACGGAAGTGCACCGGGCTTTCACTGCACTCAGCGCGACTAACATGCCCTTAAAATGTGTTTAAAAGTTGTGTTTTGAAGGATTCCTCCAGTGCCCACCTTCTGAAGACCCCCTGAAAAGCCTGTGAAGACGTTACGATGCACTTTGTTCGGGCGAGCAGTGAGAGAAGTATGGAGGAGCAGCAGCAGGAGGAACAGGAGGTGGCTGTGATAGAGCTGCTGGAATGTCCTCTGTGTATGGAGCCCCTGGACGTGACGGCCAAGGTCCTGCCGTGCCAGCACACCTTCTGCAAGCCATGCCTTCTGCGCTTGGAGGCATCCCCCTCCTCTTTCTCCTCCTCACCTCACATGTGCTGCCCGGAGTGCCATGCCCCTCTTTCAGGGAGGGTAGAGAACCTGCCCACCAACCTGCTGCTGGCCAGACTGCTGGAGGGCCTCCAAAGGCAGCGCCTGACCACGCCAAGGGGCAGAAGTGGAGTGTGCTTGAGCTCCACGGCTCAGGACGGCAGTGTGGTGGAGGAGGTTGTTCAGCCTGCCCAACAGCAGAGGGGTCAGGGGAGCCAGGAGGTGAGTACTGATTCAGACAGGGGGGTTTAAAGGGGAAGTCCACCTGTTTTGTAAAATGTTGGATATTTAATTTGGGACTGGAGGTGTAAATAGGCGTTCAGGGTGGTTTGATGTGAAATGACTCATTCATAGTGAAATGTACAGACCCTGATTTCTTTATAGCGGTGGAGATGGGAACCAGGCGTTGCAGTGTTTACTATGCAAATACAGTCAATTTACATTTTCCAACACCGTCAGTGAACCTACATGTGCCCTCTGAGGTTTTATGGGTAACGCCGATTATGGTTAAATGGTGATAAATCTGGAAAAGCAAACTTTCTTTCGGGACCGTTTTGTGCCTCACAGTGCGCTGCTTGTACACCTGGGCCATGGATGGATTAGAATAAATGGATTAACAAGGTGTTGATAAAGTCAAAGCTTCATCACAACAGTATCACCAATCAGTGTTAACACTACCAGCGTTTTCCAAGTGAGAATAACACAAACTACAGCAAACAAACACTTTGAAAAATGGCATTTTTGTATGCATTATAGTGCACACCCAATATTTATTTAATAATATAGAACTTGAGAGAATATTTAATATTGGACAAAATAAGCATGGCACATAATTTCTACACCTTGTTTTACAAAAATGTTAAACTTGCTAAATAAACATTTAAGCATTTAAATGTGTAATAGTGTGTTAAAAGAAATGTGCCTGTAGAAGACGTGTTAAAAGGGAATTCCACCAATTTCTCAGAATTTCTTAGAATTCTGCAAAAATTCTTTAGAATTTCTCAGAATTTCATAGAATTTTGCAGAATTTCTCAGCATTTCTCAGAATAGAGAAATGAATTTCACAGAAATCAGTCCTAAAGATGCTTATTTGCACAGCGATACAGATTCTGTAAATAACTACTCAGACTCACTCATGTATATTATATCCACATAGATATGGTACAGATTTTTTATATGTCTCTTTAGCACCTTTCCTGGTTGTTTATTCTTATTCTCTATTCTATTAATTGTATCTTATTGTACTCTCCCCTTAGTGTAAACTTGTTAACACTTTTTGTCCCTGTTTTGTCCCTGTGCTCTCAGCAGGACAGATTCCTTGTATGCGTGACCTACTTGGCCAAATAAAGGTTCTGATTCTGGGTAAATAAAGCCATTCAGAGTGGTTGGATGTGAAATGCACCAGAATTGTTCACAGTGGTGGTGATAGGAGCCAGATGTCCAACGCATTTAAAGCCTCTAATAGCTACAGAAAGGTTTTTACATTAAAATGGTTATGGATTTGCAGCCTGACATATCTGAGATATTGTTTTATGACAGTTTTGAGAGAAGGATTTGGCCTAAGATGTGTTTTATTAAAGGTGTATTCATGGCAGAGGGCTGCCGGCAGGGTGTCGTGAGGCAAGATGTACCACTGTTTTACTGAACTCAGGAGATGGTAAATAAATTTGCTAGTAAATGAACTGAAAACCACTCTGAGAGACTTTTTCAGTTTTGGGTGGAATTCCCCTTTAACGTGTTTAATTTAGAAAAGCAAGCATGTGATTTCACTCTGGGCGTTGAAACTTGCTGGGCACTATAGTACATGCATCTGGGGGATTCTCATGAAGCTGCTTGAGAGAATGGCAATCGGCCTATTAGTCTGTCTGCCTGTCAGTCTGTTCTTTTATATATCTATACTCACTCATTCACTCATCATCTACACCACTTAACCTCCTGGGCTGGGGGTCAAGGAGGGGAGTGTGGGGCGCTATCCCAGCACTCACAGGGTGGAAGGCAGGAGACTCCCTGGACAGGCTGTGAGTCTGTCACAGGGTAGACAATATAGCTATACTGCGCTGATCATCAAAAGAATAGTTGCACAAATAGCTGCACCCAGAAGGAATCAGCTGACTGGAATGAAACTTGGTGGGTGGGTTTGACACAAGTTTCACACTTGACCGCACATGTGGCGTAAGCAAGGACAGGCCTTATTCCTGTACATGACTGACCCAACAACCACGATTGCAGATATTCCGCGAGCAGTGATGCCCTCCATGAGTCATCCTGTCAGTGACAGCACCATTGGCAGATGGCTGCACAATGCCGTAACGGCAAATGCCCTTAACACCTTTCAGCATCACCAATGACTGCAATGGTGTCGTTCCAGACTGTAATGGAGTGACTCAGAATAGCAGTGGCTCATCCTCACTGAGAAGTCCCGCTTTTGTCTTGGTGGAGATCACCAACTAATCCATCACACAGTGGTCAGCGCCAAGATGAGCGGTTTATTGTCACACATCACATGTCCAGAAGGCCTAGTGTCACTCCACCTCCACCCCTACCGCAAAATCTGCAGGAACTGTGTGAGAATATTCAAGCTGCATGGGATGGATTATCACAGGACACCATTAGGAACCTCTACAACTCCATGCTGAGACATCTGGCATGTTGCACAACACCATACCGAGAGACACTACTTCTGTATGTGTAGCTCAATAAATATTGTCCATATCAGTCTAAATGTATCATCATTTATTGTTCCTGGTTACCTTTATCTTCCTTCCCAATAGCACTGCAATCCAACACTTCCTTCTGGGTACAACTATGTTTTGATGATGAGTGTATGTTAGTATATTAGGCATACCTCCCTTTTAACTTCACTCATTGGCCATTTTATCAGAAACACTTACACAGCTTATAGGTGGACAGATTGTAGGATAGTCTGTCTGTGGCTGCACAGTTTATCTGTTCTACGGTCAAGCCCATCCATCAGGGACAGCGATCACCATGGGAGCACCACTGTCCTGGTGTTATTCTGGCACTTTTCATTTAGCCGTTTGTGGTGTATTAACAAGTGTTACAGCAAACGTATTTACCCATTAGCTATCAAAGGGAGTGTCACAATCGCAGGTGCCACGAAGAGCAATGGTAACGTTACTCAGAGGTAGTTAAAGTAATTTAAAGAGTTTAGCAAGTTATTACGTATAATTAATTCATCTCATTTCACTCCAGTCTGGCCTGTCATGACAAACCAAAGCTCTTTGGTTTGTCTTGGCTGTTTGTCCTGAAGTGTAAACTGAGAGCGGAACGAGTGAGAAAACCCGACTGAACTGCTACTGACAAGCTTTGTTTAATCTCAGTCCATGATATCAGGGTTGTTTGTGTTGTCTTTATTCAGGGAGCTGCTCTTGCTCTGCAAATTTGCTTGTTATATCAGCGTCAAAGCGGCGTCTGTTTGGACCCGGTGTCTCTCGAGCCTTGGCTGCTTGTTAACAAAGCCAGTCCAACAGTGAGCCTTAGTTGGGCTTAACTAGGTCAGACGTTTTGGGTTTCTCTGGGTGCGAAGGACGCTGCAGGAAATTAGTGAATTGTAGAAAGTTCTGTCCAAAGTTTGTGCTGGTGCCATTCTCACTATGCCTGTAAGCTCTTTATAAGTGAATGCTACATTAGTCATTTGATATTAAATTAAATGCCTTTATGGAATGTTGCTGATAATGTTCTACGTTCTTGTTGCCTTCCAGTCATTCACAGTTCTTATCTGTGTTTGTTTTTCCAGGTGTTAGCTAAAGCCCTGTACAACTACCAAGCCAATGGCCCAGGAGAGCTCACCATGAAATCCGGCGACATTGTCAGCCTCCGTTGCAAAGTGGATGAGAACTGGTGTTACGGTGATGCCAAGGGGAGCAGTGGTCTCGTTCCCACCAAAATGGTGCAGGTGTTGAGTGATCAAGCCCAGCCTGTGGCTCTGTGCCGGGCTCTTTATGACTTTGACTTGAACAGGCTGGATCCTGAGGATAGAAAGGAATGCCTACCCTTCCTAAAGGTCAGTGTTCATTATTTGCTAAGCAGGAAACAATGCCTGCTTAGTTCTACTGTTTGAATTTGCTTGTGAAGAACACCTTTGCCAATAATAATGGCGGTTTTGTGACAGGTGCAGAGCTAAACAATTCAGATATGATCATTTTATGTGGTCAAAGATTAGACAGACTTCAAGGTTGTTGTGAAATGGTGCTTTACTAATTGGTGATTGCCAGTTTTCAGCTTTGAATGATCAAATATAGCGGTCAAAAGCTTTTTGTTGACTCTTATTCTTGTTTTCTTTATTAGTCCTCTTCGTAGAAAGGTTTTCTTGTGTTCTATCATGTTATCCCCATGCTAGGGAAGTGTGGAGCATCGTATATATAAGTATATACACATATATATTTGTTATTCTAATCATGTTGGTGTTTTATGTACCAGAGTCGCCTGAATAAAGCTGTAATAGAAATGAGCAGGTGGTGACTGTCAGCTTAGGAGTTCCTGTGAGGACTGGCATACAGGCAGGAAACTGCTAACAGCTTACTGCTGGCTGGTTTTCCTCACATCAGAAGTGTCTGCTTGTGCTGAGCACTTTATCAGGAACACTGTCCTAATACTGGATAGGGCCTCCATTTGCTCTCAAAACAGACTTAGTCTTTTATGGCATGGATACCACAAGATGTTGGAATCCTTCCTTTGGGTTCTCTGGTCCATGTTGTCATGGTTGCATCACACAGATTTTTCAGGTGCACTTTCATGCTGCGAATCTCCCATTTTGACCAAATCCCTAAGGTGTCTTATTGGATTCAGATCCGGTGATTGGGAAGACTATTGAAAAACACTGAACTCGCATGTTTATGCAGCCAGTTTGAGATGCTTTTGGTTTGTGACATGATGCATTATCATGCTGGAAGTAGCCAATAGATGATGGTTAATTTGTGGTTATTAAGGGATGGTCAGTAACAATACTCAAGTAGGCTGTGGGATTCAAACATTGATTGATAGGTATTAAAGGCCAAAAGTGTGCCAAAAAAGATTCCCCACATGATTACACCACCTCCACCAGCCTGACAAAAGGCAGACTGGCTCCATGAACTCAGGCTGTTGGTGACAAATTCTGACCCTTCCGTGTGTGTCCTTGCAGAAGTTGAGATTTATTAGACCAGAGTAAGCTTTTTCCAGTCTTCAGCTGTCAAGTTTTGGACAGTGGTGTCCACTGCAGCCTTAGCTTTCTGTTTTTGGCTGGTAGAAGTGGAACCCGAAATGGTCTTCTGCTGTTGTAGGCCATCTGCCTTAAGGTTTGGTGTGTTGCTCATTCTGAGGTGGTGTATGGCATGATTATTTGAGTTACTGGAGTCAAAAGTCTGGCCATTCTCCGCTGACTGCTCTTATCAACTAAGCATTTCTGTCTGCAGAACTGCTGCTGGATGGGTGCTCTTTCTTTATAGCACAGAACTTTGAATTGGACTCTAGACACTGCTATGTGTGAAAAATCCAGGAGATCTGCAGTCATAGAAATATTCAATCCAGCCAGTTTGGCACCAACAATGAATTGTTCAGAATGACTGAGATCACATTTCCTCCATTCCATTGGTTGATGTATACATTATCTGAATCAGCTGGCCCGTATCTGCATGATCATGCTGCACTGCTACCACACGATTACCTAATAAGGTAACTACAGGAATGTGTAGGTGTATAAAGTGTTCAGTGATTGTACACTCATTGTCCAAAGAATACTTGCACCAAGAAGGAAGTGTGGGAATGCACTGCTATTGGGAGGAAGATAAAGGTTACCAGGAGCAATGAATGATGATACATTTAGATTGATATGGGCAATATCTATTGAGCCACACATACAGAAGTAGTGTCTCACAGTATGCCATTGGGCCGCCATGTTTACTAACGCAACATGCCAGACGTCTCCGCATGGAGTTGTAGAGGTTCCTAATGGTGTCCTGTGATAATCCATCCACATGCAGCTTGAATATTCTCACACAGTTCCTGCAGATTTTGTCTCCACCAAGACAAAAGTGGGACTTGTCACTGAAAATGACCCACTACCATTCAGAGTCACTCTATGACAGTCTGGCACGAAACCATTGCAGTCTTTGGCGACTTTGATGTGGTGTTAAGGGCGCTCGTTGTAATGGTCTGCATGCATGTAGTCCTGTGATGACTCATGGGGGGCATCACTGCACACTGAATGTCCACAGTTGTGACAGTTGGGTCAGTCAGGTACAGCAATACACGCATTGCTTACGTCACAAGCATGAATCATTTGCATGTCTCAAAATGTCAAACTTACCCACCAAGTTTCACTCCTGTTGGTTGATTCCTTCTGGGTGCAGCTATTCTTTTTATGATATGAATTTTATGATTTTGAATATTGGTGTTTCAACAGCGATTTTCACTGATACTGATAAATCCAAAAGATCTCAACATCGGGCAGCGGGAAAAAAGTACAAACACAGTAGTTACTAAAGAGGGTGCCAACATAATTCAAAATCAAATTCACGTATTGATTAAAACTTTCGCTCAGGGTACATCCTGTCAGAGTAAATTTAGCGTAAAGGCTCAAATGGCTTTTTTGCTGAAGTCTGAATGTAAATTTTCAGGGCTTGTTTTGTCAGAGGGTGGCACAGGCATTGTTGAAAAAGTTCAGTTGAAGTTTATTTATCTGAGTCAATTCAGTCTGTGTAGCTTATACAAATCTCAAGTCTCAAATGTGACTGAATGGGAAATGCTAATAAAGACAGAAAGCAGAGATTAGTGGCCTGTATTTAGTTGAAAACAAAAACTTGATATCTGATGATTTAGTTGTGTATACACACTCATTCTAAATTTGATCTCTGCAGCAAACAGTTGGGACAGATGGATGTTTGCCACTCTGTTACATCATTTAACAACACCTAGTAATTGTTTGGGGACTGAAGACATCGACTGATCGACTGAACTGAGTTTGGAAGTAGCTATCGTTTTCCTGTTAAGTCTATTGCTACACAATGGTGTGGTGCCTTCAGTGTGTTTCATAATGCAACACGTTTTCAACAGGAGACTTCAGCCAGACTGCAGGCAGGCCAGTGTAATATTTATAATAATACGGTCAACTTGTACAGCACCCACACCCTCTGGTTATGCGGAGTGTGGTTCGGTGTTGTCATTCTGAAATAATCATAGGCGTCCCTGAAAAAGACATCTTCTGTGAGACACTCTATGTTACTTCAAAAATGTAAGTACACTATATTGCCAAAAGTTGCTCATCTGCTTTCACATGCATATGAACTTGAGTGACATCCCATTCTTAATCCTTAGGGTTCCACAGCTATAACAGCTTCAACTCTTCTGGGAAGGCTTTCCACAAGGTTTAGGAATGTGTATGGGAATTTCTGACCATTCTTCCAGAAGTACTTTTGTGAGGTCAGATACTGATGTTGGACGAGAAGGCCTGGCTCACAGTCTCTGCTCTAATTCATCCCAAAGGTGTTCTGTTGGGTTGAGGTCAGGACTCTGTGCCAGCCAGTCAAGTTCTTCCACACCAAACCCGCTCATCCATGTCTTTATGGACCTTGCTTTGTGCACTGGTGTGCAGTCCTATTGGAACAGGAAGGGGCCATCCCCAAACTGTACCCACAAAGTTGGAATTCACTGAGCTCCTGACAGCGACCAATTCTTTCGCCTAGGTGCTTGGTTTTATACACCTGTCGTCAAGGAGGTGTTAGGAACACCTCAGTTCAATGATTTGAATGGGCGAGTGAATACTTTTGGCAATATAGTGTATGTCTTTCAGTATTAATGGTGCCTTCACAGATGTGCAAGCTATCCATGCTTCATCCATGTATATTTCAATAAATAATCTGACAGGTTGACTCATCAGACCACAATACATGTTTCTACCGTGCATGAGCACGGGTTCAGAGAAGTCAGCAGTGTTTCTGGACATTTTTGACATGTTGCTGTGCATAGTACAGGCTTAACTTGCACTTGTGGGTGCAGCAGTGAAGGGTGCGTTCTGACACCGGTGTATCAAAATTTTCCATCACAGAAGGTTTTTTTTAATGCAGTGCCGCCTGAGGGATCAAAGGTCACAGGATTTCAGTTGTGGTTTTGGGCCTTGCCCTGTACACACAGAGCTTTTCTATTTTCCATCAAAACACTCCATTCCCTGAATCCTATGATGGTATTATACACCATAGGGAGTTAGAAATAAAGGTTAAAACCTTTCCAATGCTGATTGAGGAATGTTGTTCTTTAACTGTTAGAGTATTCCCTGATGCCCTTTCCTGGATGCGCCTTTTAATAACTGCATTTATAGGGCTGCATTTCTCTTTAAGACATTCCTCTTTTTATGGACATTTTATGAAGTTACTAGTCTTTAAGTTGCTCCTTGCCAAACTTCTTTGAAGTGTGTTGCAGTGAAGTAGAGTTGTGTATTGGCCTACTGGCGGTAGGATATTGTCGCTGTCCAAAGACAAACAAGTATCTCCAAAATGGCAACTTTACAGGAGAGGCCAGAAACCTCATTTAACTCTAATGTAAGTCAATGGAACCAGACATCTTTCCAAACAGTTTTGGGCAATTTCTGTTGGTCCATTCATCATGAGATTCTCACTCAGTGTAAACAGCAGGTGTTCAAATGATGCATAAAAGTAAAAATGGACAAAAGTGGAGATACATGCTTTTCATTGGACAGCGACGATATGTATCAGGATACAGGGGATACGATTCTGTATACTGCGATACATCGTGATGCTGTAACCAAGGTGATATATCGCAACTTTTAAAACTACATTTTTAGGATTATGTTTTATCACATTAGGATTGTATTTATATTATAAAACACACCATAACATGCATAGGTTTGCTGACGCTAGTGTTAGCGGCGCGCCCTCACACTACTTGTTTACTTTGTAGTGAAGGATTGTAGTAATAAAGAACACTGCTGTCGAGCAGTCGAGGTTTTAAAAGCAACACGAGCAATATACCCTTGTCTGATTCCAATCTTTGATTTTAAACTGTTGTTTCAAAATCAATACTGCGCTTTTGAAAACAGATACAGTATCACAAAACATAATATCGTGATTTTAATGTTTGATTTTTTTTTTACGACCCAGTATATATGTACAACAATATATGTATACTTATCATCAAATGTACAGTTACACCCAGAAGGAATCAACCTACAGGAATGAAACTTGGTTTGACATCATGTGACATGCGAATGATTCAAGTTTCATGCTCGGCCGTGCATGTGACGTAAGCAAGGACGGGCCTTATCGCTGTAGCTGACTGCCTAAACAAGGTGGTCCTGTGGCGAGTGCTTTCCATTCTGACTTGTGCTGTTGTATTGGTAGCATCATTTGCAAGCGAAGTATGCCTCAGAGATGAGTTTGAAAGGGATTGCATCGTGGGGCTCCGGCATGCACCAACGACATGAAGGATCTGGGAGGCCAATAGGAACCACGGGGAGAGAGAGAGAACTGACGGATTGTCCAACATGCGCAGATTGACCCAACAGCCACAACTACGGATGTACAGCGAGCAGTGATGCCCTCAGTCATCCCGTTAGTGCCAGCACCATTGGCAGACGGCTGCCCAACACAGGACTACATGCGCACAGACCATTACGGCAACAGCCCTTAACGGTCACAATGTCAGCGGGTCATCTTCAGTGACGAGTCCCACTTTTGTCTTTGGTGGAGACGACCAACGAATCCATGTGTGGAGGCACCGTGGTCAGCGCCAGCAACTCCATGCTGAGACGTCTGGCATGTTGGGTTAGCAAACATGGCAGCCTGACGCCATACTGAGGCACTACTTCTGTGTAGCTCATTACATATCCCAAACAAATCCCAAATGAGAAAGGCAAGAAAAACTGGTGAGTGACCTGCGTAAGTGGGTTTTAAGAAGAACATCCAATGTTTTCTGGAAGTCCATTCAGTAATAAGTTTTGAAGGGTTAAGTGGTCATTTCATAAAGCTGCTTTATGATGCATGTGATCGAATGCAAGAGGATTTACAGAGGAGCTGGTGGAACTAATGATTCCCCGCGTATTAAATAACCTCACAGAAGGTCTCTGATAATGGGATATGCTTTTTATACACTAGTGGCTTATGTCTGCTAAATGGCTAAAGGTTTGGGAAGAAATGGAATTTACCCTTGGCCTTCAGAAACTATGTACCTCCCTTATCAGTCACACATGGTGCCAGAGACTGTTCTTCAGAGGGTGTTATGTAACAGTGGGGACGCTGGGCACGGCTTCCATTAAAGAGCATCCCAGTGAAGCGGGGCTTTTTTTGAGAACAGATGGGTTTGGATTGGAGTTAAGGGAAAGGAGTTAGGGGCCTGAAGGCACAAAAGGGACATGATATCTCCAGCTCAAAGTGATTTCAGTCAAGAAAACCTCTTCTGGGACACCCGTGCATCTCCGGAAGCATGACACGTGCTTCTCTCCCTCTCTTTGTCTGTCTGTCGCTCACACAACACCACACATGCCTATTACGCCTCACATTGTCCCTGTCCTTCCTTCTCTGTCCAGGGAGACCTCATTAGTGTCATTAAGCGAGTGGATGAGAACTGGTGTGAAGGGAGAGTGAGAGACAGAGTTGGAATCTTTCCTTTGCAGTTCACAGAGGTGAGGACTAACTTTCATTTGGATACTTTATTTGACTTTGTGTGGGGAAAAAAGGAGAAAGTAGAACAAACTTGAGGAAATATTCAGCAGCTGCAGTGACTCTGTGTGTGTAATTTTGTGTGTGAGTTTTGGGTATAAAATAGTGTCTTTGTTCCTGAACTGTAACTCCTCTGTGATGTTATTGGGGTTTTTGTTCAGGCCCTGGTCTGTTTCCCTCTTTCTCTATCTCTGTTTAGCACCACTGTCAGCCTTTGGCACTCTGTAACAGCACTATCAAAGAAAGCCCAGCATTGCAGTGTTGGCAGTATGAATTTAGATGTTCTCAAAAAGCAATGAAAAGCCAAATAATCTGACACACAGCCAAGAAACAACAGCGCAGGCAGCTGTCCAATTACTTAGGGCCTGCTAAAATAGGGGGACTGTGTATTAAACCAATGGCTTGGCTAAACATTCCATTTACAAATGTATAATTGGCTTTTTTGCAGATTTTGCACTGAAGCTGTGAGACTAATGTAGCTAATAAGAAATGGAAGCATATACTGCACCAATTAGTGTCGAGCAAAGTGCCTTAATCACTTGCTTATGTGCCTTCTGATACTATATATCATCTATATACTATAATATCATTACATTTTGTAAGTTATATATTTATATTTCCATGTATGTTATTGTTATGTTTATGTGTATATGTATGTTATGTTATTATATCTATAAAAATGGACAAGAGTATGCGGTATCAGAAATAGTTGTAGCAGCCATTGTAAAGAGGAATTACACTGAGATTTCTGTGTAATTAATATCTGTGTAATAAAACGGTTATGATAAAAGTCATTAATTTAGGTGGTGGTGATGGGAACCAGACATCTGAAGAGTTCAATGCCTCTTCCTGAGTTCTCTCACTGAAATGTCTTACATGAAATGCCCATGAATAAGCTGCCTGATGACTGAGACACTGACTGGCCCAGACACTTATTTTTTTAATGCATTCATGCTGAAAGTAGGAACATGTGGGGTGTTGTAAGAGAAAATAGTGCCCAAAATAGATTTATGATCATTTTACCATCATCAATATTACATATAGAAAGCTCAGGAGACGTGTGTAGGTTCTCTGGTGGGTTTGGATAGTAAATAAAATGACTATATTTGTGTTGTAGACAGTGTGACCCCTGGTTCCCATCACCACCACTATAAAGAAATCAGAGTTGCTACATTTCTCCATAGTGAACCATTTCACATCCAACCACTCTGAACGACTTTGTTTACCTCCCAACCGCTGAATTATACATGAAGAAAACTGTAGAATTCCTCATTAAAGCTTAAGTGCTTCCAGAAACTACATAATCAAGTCTATACTACTTTTATATGCTTTGAGGCAAGTGGATGATGATTTAGATGCAGCGTGGTGGCTTAAAGCTTCCATAAACTTGATGTATTTTGAAGTAAATGGCATAAGGGTGTAAGTATAATTTTAGACTCCACCTTAGTTTTTAAATCTCACATTGATAACTTTAACAATGTTACAAAAACAACATTCTTTCATTCAGAAATCGAACATTTATGTAACAAATGTAAAGTTTTTTCTCAAAGCACAAGACGCTGAGAAGCAGCTGTGTGTGTTTATTGTTCCCTTCTACACTACTGCTCTAGGTATCAGCACCGGCCCTTGTTCGGGCAGTGTCTGAGCTCATGGTGAGTTTTAGACTCTAACCTTCTTATACTAGATGGGAAACATTATGCAACGGAACACTAAGCACGGTTGTAAGTCGCTCTGGATAACAGCGTCTGCTAAATGCCATAAATGTAAATTAAAACGTTTAACTGGTCTAGAACCTGGACTACAGCTAGAGTACTAACTCATACAACACAGAGAGAATATATGACACCTGATTTAGCTTCATTAGGCTGGCTGCCTGTTTCATTCAGAATTGATTTAGTTTTTGTCTAATTTAGAAATTTATTAATGGATCCGCACCTACATACATCTCTGACTGCCTGACAGAATATATTCCATATTGTGCTTTAAGATAATCACATGATGCTTTATTGAATGTTTGTAGGATGAAGCACTAAAGCAGCAATCTGTTATTATGTACCAAACATCTGGAACTTCTTAATGATTAATATTCGTCAGGCATCATCAGTCACTAGTTTTAAACAGCAGCTAAAAACATTTTTATTTAGCTCAACATTTCTGCTCCTTCAGTTCATTGATTGTGGTTTATATTTTTAATTCTCATTTTGTTTCCTTTCATTCTGNTGTACCAAAAATCTGGAACTTTTTAATGATTAATATTCGTCAGGCATCATCAGTCACTAGTTTTAAACAGCAGCTAAAAACATTTTTATTTAGCTCAACATTTCTGCTCCTTCAGTTCATTGATTGTGGTTTATATTTTTAATTCTCATTTTGTTTCCTTTTATTCTGTTCTTTATATTTTAATGCTTAATTGTTTTTTGCTATTTGCTGTTTTACATGCCTGATTTCAATGTTTTGTTTATGAAAGGTGGTAATTTACCTGTCGAAAGTTTAGAGACACCGAACTAAATGGATGTATTTGTTTTTTTTAAAGACTCTACAGACTTACACTTAACAATTCCAGCTGATGAGATGTCTGAAACAACAACATATCCTGATATACCACATACACCCTTGATGGATCACAATATTATGTTTTTGCCATGTTGACACCTCCAATATTGATAATATAATACATAATATTGAAAATATAATAGTTTTGTTGATCTCTTTTTTTTCCCAGTTTAAGAGTTCTAGTTCCTCTTTCAGTTAATGAATATTTATGATGGACAGACCAATAAAATTACTACTTCTTGGTTTTATCTTCCTGTTACGTTCCATTTTGGATTTTTCTTAAGGTGGACTGTATGAGTGCTATTTTATAGTTTGATGTCTTCTCTTTTATTGTGCAGTAAAATATTAAGCTAAAAATAAGGAAACCCTTTTATGAGTAGCCATGAAATGCATCTGCATCATAATAAATGATGCGTCATAAGAGTGTTATAAATTGTCGCATCAAAGCCCCTTATGTCAAGTCATTAATTACGTAAACGTATTCGTTTCATTTATTTCATAAATTGTCTTGTTATTTTGTGGCAAATAAGCTGCTTCAGAAATGTGTTATTGCTTCATAAAATTGCTTCATACAGGCTTTATAGCTTCATAAATGTCATAAATGCTGTATCCCATTCTTATGCATGTGTTATGAAGTGCCTGTGCAGGTAGCCTACAAAGAAGTGTCACTGTGACTCCTGTAGAGTTCATTTCTTATAGGTTTAAAAGCCTTCGGGTAATTGAAGCCAAATCCAATCACAGTCATGTCCACAACCATAAACACTGGCACTGTCCAATTACTTACGGACTGCACTGTATCTGCTATTTGTCAGATAAAAGAGTCCCTCTTGGCGAGCTTCAGCGAGCCTGCTGTCTCCCTGCTGGCCAGCCAGCCGTGAAGGCGCAGTAATGCTTTCCTTGCTTTGGTGGCATAACAGCACATCAGTGTAGGGGGAGAGAGAGCATCAGTTGTGTGTGTGTGTGTGTGTGTGGTGCTGCAGCAGTCTCCCTCTCTCTCCCTCTCTCCCTCTCTTCTCTTTCTCCCAAAGCTCGCAGCAGCAGCAGCAGCATCATCAACAGCAGCAGCAGCAGTGGCGGCTAGGGCTTCCTGTCTCTCGGTCAAGGCTGACCAGAGAGAGGGGGCCAAGCACCAAAGCGTGACTAATGGCATTGTGCTGCTATCTTACTTAAACTTCACACCAGTCTCCAGCACCGGGAAGGTAGCAGGTAAAGTGGCCCGGGCTGAAGACGCAAGCCTCGACGAAGTATCTTCCATTGTCTGCTTTTAACGTCTCTTTTCTTCTTCTTCTTTCTTTTTTTTTCTCCTCCCCAGCCAAATCCGGCAGCTCTAAAAATCCTGGGAAGAGGCAGTACAGGATCTCGGCCGCAGGAGACAAGACGAAGCAGTGGCCGCAGGCGCACCTCTGGAACGACCAGGCCTCCTCAGGTCAGCCTGTTAAACAGCCTCAACGACCGTCCTTCATATAGCCACATCCAGAGCCAGCGCAGCGGCCCTCCAGCTCTCCCTGCCCCGGGCAAAACGACCCTGCTCACTCCAGCCTCCAAGCCACGGTCTGGAAGCACTCGCAGAAGCCTGACGAAGGTGAGGCGGGTGTTTATCTTTGGTGATGTAGGGGTGCTTGTCACCTGTTTGTTTGTTTGTTTGTTTGTGCATGGTCCAGTTACAAATAGGTAGTGATTTCAAGGCAATGGCATGCTTAAATCTTCCGATGGCATCCGAGTTTGACAAGATCTTATTATAAAGTCAGCCAAATACCTTTACAGTAGATGTAGAGAGTAGTGGTGTTTGGTGAAAGCTGCAAAAGATATTTGAGTCAAAGAGCTTAAACATTCCTTAGATAGCAATTATGGTTATTATGAGGTCCCTCGTATGAACAGTGCCTTGTTTATAAGGTGGAGGCGTATCAGGCCAGACCTCGGTTAGGGCTTTTATGGATTGTGAGTGCTAATTAAACTGGAAATGAGGGAATCTACGGAAAAATGAACTGTCAGATGATGTATTTTGTGTACTGGGAACTTTCAGGATAAATCCACATGCTGAAATGATGGTGCCTGTGAGGTCAGGGGATACCGACGGTAGTTGGTTGCAGTAGCTCTTTTACTCCTCCTAAACGATAAGCATTCAATTATCAACTGCACTGCTGCTGTACAGGGTTCACGAGGCCTGTCATCACTCCTTCACCATTTGCGTGCGACATGCTGTTGATTATTCTGGCATAAAGAAGGAATTTCATTCGGCCTTATTATACTTTATGCAGCTCGGTTGTGATATGTTCTGTGCAATTTTGGAGCTAAAAATTCTCCTTCCTCTGTTGCTGCTCTGTAAGCTCATGACTCATATCATGGTTATGTAAGTCACCCCCCCCCCACACCTCCCCACCCCCTTATCTGGTTGAAAGGCTTATTCCTCTCGGCTGAGCAGTGACTCCCTACCTCTCTTTCTCTCTCTCTCTCTCTCTCTCTCTCTCTCTCTCTCTCTCATTCTCTCTCTCTCTGTCCCTCCACCCTCCCGCGCACGGGATGCACCATTAATAGCTGACCGGGCGATTGCAGGGCACATCATCGTACGCAGAAGACTCGGCCTGCCTCGGACTCTGACCTGCCCGTAGGCCAGTTCGCGCAGACTTCTTTCTCTCTCCCCATGTTGCACAACACTGTCTCTCTCTCTTTTGCTCGCTCTTTGCTTCTGTTGCTGTGTCACCATATTTGGTTCCTGCGTGTCCACTTAATTGGCAGCATAAGGAAAAAGCTGCATACTCTCTTTGTAATGAGGACCATTTCTGTCAGTCCATTTGTCATGACCACTTCTGGCCATCTGGCTTTTTTTAAGTGGTGTAAAAAGAATACAACTGTAAGACAATGGAGTTACAAGGTTGTTTGTATGACAGCAGTGATATATGTTTTTTAGACCTTTAGACGTCAGTTTTTGATTTCACAGTTGAAAGATTTAACACTTCGGTCTTATTCTAAGCTCCCTCCCAGCGTAGATGGATTCACGCATTGCATGTCAGCAGTACAAGGATGTAGGAGGGTGAAGCCTCCTCCAGTGCAAATTCAAATGCAGCCCACCCAAAGAGAAAACACCCAGCCACGTTCAGCAATGCCCGGTCACAATCAGCACACAGCAGTGCAGCAGAGGTTTGAACCTGCAGTTCATGCCTTTATTGTTACGATGTGAAATTACTGCATGAGTCACTGGGAGATAATTCCTAATCATATAGTCTTATGTCAAGTGCTATATATGGCTGGTCTTTGATGCTCCCTGCACCGCTAATGTGTTAGCAGCATACGCCAAATGCTGTTAGCATTTGCGAGGTGTTTGCGCACTGAACCGGCCAAAAACGGACAGCCTGGATGAGGAGCTGATATGAGGTCAAAGTGCAAACACAGTCTGATCTCACGGGTCGTCTGAAGCTGACAGCGTGCGAGGAACAGGGCTACCTCTGTCTGTTCACATCAGACTGCTGCCACCATGCGCTCAAGTCACTTCTGGCTGTGAAGTCAATAATGCCACATAAAAGGATAAGTGTTGGCTGAAGGTCTATGCTAAGGTTGGGTTTGGATGGGGGTGGGGGTTGGGGGATGTCTAACAAACCACAGTTTGTTAGATAAAGATCATTCCTAGAATTCTAGCGTTTCTAGTAAGCTCTGTGATGGTATGATGATGTGGTATCATGATAGGTTGCATGAGAAAACATTTATCAGCAATACATCTGATATATACTGAACAACTGTACATATCGTTAACAAGACAGACTTAGACCAATTATAGACCGACTGCATGTTGACTGCATGTCAGCCCATTGTACCATTATCATATTTGATCTTTTCATCTTACCAACGGTTTCATTTTCCCTCATTCTTTCTTATAACAGTTTATTTTAGCATATTTTAGCATATTTTAGCATATTCTGAATGAAAACAATCCATGACTGTCACCATTGATAACATGAGAAATCTGCTGATTAATCTTTTTTTTTTTACAGGTCTATAAAAAAAAACTATAAAAGACTATAAAATAGACTCAGCATACTATGCAGAGCATTTCAAAGGTTTCCAAAATACTGAAAATGATAAAACCAGTAACTTTCTTATATGCTAAGACTGCAGTAAACATGCAGTACCAGGGCATTCACAAGTATCAGCAAATTCAGTTTAAGTGGTTTTTAAGGGTATTTTGAGAAAAGTTTAATTCTGCTTTAAACCAATCAGTCACCTCTTAAGTAGCTTGACTACCACAGCTTTAATAATGCTAATTTCTGCTAATGATTCAATGGACATTGTTAGGGCTGATCTACTATTTGGATATTTGGATGCTGTTAATTGTTCACTGGGTAGGTTATTTTTAATTTTAGAATTCAGATATTTGGGGGGGTGGGGTGGGGGTGGGGTAATTGTAGGTTTCAATGAAAACCGCAAAATACAGTAACATTCTGAGTTTTTGGGAGAAACTTAGATGACCTGAAGTTATGGACTATAATGTAGCTGTATGTTTAATGTACTGAAAACAGCACTAAACACGCCAAAAAGAAACAACCTCTCCAGCGTCTGCTCCACTCTGTAAAACCCTCCACCCGTATTCAGCCTCTTCAACCTTCAACCTTTTTTTTTTTTTTTTTTTTTTTTTTTTTTTTTTTTTTTTTTTTTTTTTTTTTTTTTTTTTTTTTTTTTTTTTTTTTTTTTTTTTTTTTTTTTTTTTTTTTTTTTTTTTTTTTTTTTTTTTTTTACTTTAATTGAGTATTAAATTACTTTAATTTTAATGCAAGTCAATAGAACCAGACTTTTTTCCAAGCAATTTTGGGCCATTTCTGTTGGTCCATTTATTGAGGAATTTTCATACAATGTAAACAGCAGCTTACTGTGCTCTAATGATGTATAGAAGTAAAAACTGACACAATTCGAGATGCATGTTTCTCTTAGGACAGTGACATATATGTGTATATGTGCATATATAACTACAAACTTGCATTTGTGAGATCCTGCTTGTGTGGGATTCCTCTCTTTCAGTGATTCTCCCCTTTTTCTCCTCTTTCTGGAGAATTTTTTGTCTTTTTAATTTTTTTTTTCTGGCTGTCCGTGGCTTTGTCTAAAACTATTATTGTACTTATAGATTTTCATGCCTTTTTTAAAACACTGCATCACTAATTTACAGGTATGTTTAGTTTGTTGTTGCAATGTCTTGGCAAATCTCAGATAGACTAAATGTCTTGATAACATGAAAATGCCTTATGGAGTAGTGATGTTATGTCTTTGATATCGTTCCCACTCTTACTCTTGCTTTTTAGTTCTGAAAAGCGGTACATTAACTCTTTATCATTCACCTACCCTTGAAAACGATAATTACTCGTCTCCAGAATCGGAAGTGCTGACTTGGTCTTCAGTTACTTCTGCTACAGGACGCCTCTACATACATAGTCCTTTTCCTAGAGACTGAAGTAGCAGCATAATAAGTGTGCTTATCTGTTAAACCATCTCTGTTAAGCCATTTTTCCCTGGCTGCATTACTGTGGTCATCTTGAATCATAAGTGCAGCGAGAGATAAAAACGTCCACGGAACGAGTCTGGCATGATTTTGTGAGATTAGTCACAATAAGATGTCGTGAGCTCTATCAGTATTGTGAAGGTCAAAGTAGAGCTAATCAGATTGGCGTCTGGTTGCATCATGAGGCCTACAGTAACACAGCAGTGATAATACTAGCACTCCGGTGTGCGGAAAAGTGAAGACTAGATTTGAGTCACTGAAAAATACCCATGACTCAAATTCTATTCTCAGCTCTCACCGTGCCTCCTAAACAGTTTGCAACCACACCTTGGGACAAGCCACGGACTGGGGCTGTTTCCTGGTTGAGTCAGCTCTTTAGTGCTGTATAAGCTTGTCAGAGATGTTTAGTGTTTTCTTATGTAACCAAACTAAAAAAAAAGAGTTTTGTTATATTATGAAACATTATCATACATTGTGGCACAGATGCGTGACGGTAGAATTGAACTTGTTGCCCGTGAAGTGTTTTATACAAATGAGCGTTGATGGCTTTGCTTTGTTGTGGTGCATATTAATGATTAAAACTGCTGCTGATGTGTGATAATTGGAGCAGAGGGACTGTTGTTGCCCTGTAATCTGTTGTCATACTGTCTTGAAACACTGCAGCAGAGCCACTTGGTTTGAGTAGACAGTATATGTCTCCCCAAAACATAATACAAGAGGATAAACAGAGAACTGCACACTATGACTAAGCTTGTGCAGCATAACAAAGCTTTTTAAAACACCAGATGGTTACAAAGTACATGGTTATATGTACCACAACAGTCATAATTCATCTTTACATGACCATTTTCCCATCTGTTTTTTCCTCTAAAAACTAACTAGGCTGTTTTTATTACTATGCCCTGCTTTTAATTATAACTATTTAATTAAAATATGACAATAAAATGATCAGTCTTGACCTCCCAAATTAGGGTCTCTTGGTACTGGACAATGTGTTTGGTTGTTGTAGATCAAAACATCATCATGTCCTTGGCTGTGGTTTTACCAGTAGGACTTGTGCCATTATCAGTTTTACAAGCTAAATAATATTATCTGCTGGGTTTGCTTTGCAGCCATAAGACCTGATTTTACATCAAGCATTAGCCCTAATTGCATATATATGATTTAATGGTTTCATAGGTCGAAAGGAAGATGAACGGTGAAGTTCCTCCAACCATCACAATGGCTCTGATCAACCCTCAGGCCCCACCACCACCACCAGATAGCAAGCTGTCCTCTACTCAGCAGCTCTCTATCAGTGTGTGAGTAGCCCCGTGTCTCTTTCCTGATTCAGTTTCTAATCTCAGGTTTGGTTTATAATCGCTAACCCCATCTTATCACTGTGCACCTTTCAACCCTTTCATCTGTTTTCCAGTCTATTAAGTATGAAGCTATTGCTTTTTCAGTTTTTTCAGTTTTTCAGAGACGATCCTATGTATGTAAAATAAATGACAGGCAAAATTGGGGTTCAAAAGATTGAAGGTTCCATAGAAGACAACTGGACTCCTAACAACCAATCAGCACCTGATAGACCACCAAAACTGTCATTAGCAGATAAACGTTACTTAAAGCTTTCATCTCTGAGAGAGAGGAGAACATCAAGCTCCACTCTTGCTTCAGATCTGAAAACATCCAGAGGTGTTTCTGTCCATCCTTCCACTGTGGGAAGACAACTCGGTGCTATGGCTCTGTTAATGAGAAAAGGAGTCATACAAAGAAGCTGCTGGTGTTCTCAGAACAATGGACAGACCACCCCGGAGTCCAGACCTCAGCAGCGCTAATGTGCCGAGGATTATTTAAAGCAGAAAAAGAAACCAGCTTCTAAGACTGAACTTTGGAGGTGTGGAAAAACATCCCTGCAGAGGCCTTTGAGAAACAAATTGCATGGAAAAAATGGAAACTGCAATGAAAGCAAAGAGATATTAGATTTGGTTATCGGAGGCTTCTGTTAAGTTTCAGTTAGTAATTTTTTCCTGATGCTAAAGCATAAATAACTTTTTAATGGCTGTTTTGACTAGAAACTAAATAAATGAAGGGTCTCCTAGGGCTGTGTATTGGCAAGAACCTGGTGGCATGATACGTGTCACGATACAGGGGTTTCGATTTGATGTATTGCGATATATTGTCTTTGTTTAAATCTAATTTTAGGAAAACCGTCATAGTTAAAAAAGGCTAACAGGTCAGCTAGGTTTGCTAATGCTATTCTTTGCGGTGCACCCTCATGCTATATGTGTAGAGAGTGGAAGAGTTTGAGTGGAAGAGTCTAATGGCTGAGGACTGATTAGAACACTGCCATCTAGTGACACAAAACGCAACACAAAATGAACCACTGTGTGCCATAAATCTTTGCAGGTAAACTACTCATTAAAAATCAATACTGTTGATACTGTGAGAATTGATACAGTTTCAAAAAATGTAATATCTCAAAACTCAGGTGTGTTGATATTTTCCTACTCCCTCTGACTTTTACTTAGTACTGTACATTGTTGGACCATGTGTATTTGGGAGTAGAACTCGTGCAGCATGTAGCATGAGTAGGTAGATCATCAAGAACATGGTCGAGCATGTCTGCTATTAAATTACTGCTTAAAAGAACACTCTAGCATTTTCCCACCTAATCTCTGATGAAGCAACTGCTCATTGGCATGTTTTGAGTCAGCATGTTTTCTGCTTTCCTCTAAGTACAGAGAGAAACACTGATATCATTGTCTGTGGGAACCAGATTGTATTCAGACCGAGGCAGCAGACAAACAACAGGTTGAACAAATGTTGAAATATTCCTTTATAATATGTCTCTTCTCTTATCTGCTCCAGATTGTCACACATTCTGAGCGGATATTTAAATAAGGTGGTTCTCGGGGGATCACGGGCCTCGTTCGACGGAAATCTCTTATCTGCAAATCTGTGATGAAAACTTGTGTCATTGTGGCTTTCCTTGTGGTTGAACAACAAAGCAGTATGATGCAAATGCCTCTGTTTTCTAGGTGTGCTGCGCTGTATTCGTACAGTCCCCATCGCCCCGAGGAGCTGGAACTGAGGAAGGGCGAGATGGTAGGAGTTTATGGAAAGTTTAAGGAGGGCTGGTTACGTGGCCTCTCGCTCAGAACTGGCAAAGTGGGCATTCTGCCCGCTAACTACGTCACGCCTGTGCTCAGGTAAGAGAATACCTGTTCACTCGTACCGTAAATGTGGCTGGGTTTGCAGACCAGCATATCACATGTGACACTTGGAAACGTCCAGTCAGCAGCCCCCAGTGAAAATAAAGCATTGTTCACATCCAGGCTTGCAGCTGAACGTGAATCAGCCACGTGTGATCTCTTGGTGTGGCCTGTTTAAGCTGTTTGACCTACTCAGGAATGTATGCCTATTGTGCTGTGTTGACTTGTTTCTTGCAGAACGTCAGCAAGGTTTCTCGAGCAGCCAAAGCCTGCTGCGCCCATTGCAAGCACTACGGTGTCTACAAAGAGATACACACCCCAGAAGCCTGTAGTGTTGGCCCTGGATAAAGTGAAGGCTGATGGGAATTCTGCCGCCCCGATAATTGCCATGCCACCTCAGCCAGCCGTGTCATCTGGCGGTGCTGTGAGAGCTCCTCAGGCAGGAGGCAAGCCGGGCTGGGACACGGTCAGACGAGCCTTCCAGCCCTCACACAGAGGTGAGGCTCGCAGAGCAACAGCATGCAGCATCTGTTTGGGTTGGCGAAGGACAACTTAGAGTTTGGAAATATGGTTGGGCAATATAGCAGAAATGTCATGATGCTTGGAGTCATAATCACAATGCATGATACATATCGGTGCATTTCAGTGTTCAGTGGTTTCACAAGCTGCAACACCAAAGCTATGGTGCCATATTGTCATGTGCATAACTTTGGGTGCCCCGTCACATTGTCTACAGAGAACAAACTTTTTAATTTTAATTTAAATGCACAGTTCCTCTTTGTTTTACTGAACTTAAAACTGGACCAGAACCAAAACAGGGCCCAAATATCACATTGTTGTATACTCTAACTAGGTCAACTGATGGCATTTTGTTTGGTTTATGTACCATAAATGTGCCTTGATGTATGAAAAATGACCTCTGTTCTGAGTGACTGCCCTGTATTAAACCTTGTTTAACTCTGAGCTTAAGCACTCGTTATAACTTGAGTATGAATGGGTGGAGCTAACCTGCCTGCTGGTTAAATAGATTTATAGACATAAATAAATCACAATATCACAAAAACAGTGAATTCAGAACAGTTTGAAACTTTCAGAAGGTGTACATTTTTGCATCAAACTGTTTTATTTCATAATGGGACCTTTAAAAAAAAGCTTTTAATGATCATTCACATATGGAGCAAGACCAGTCATGCCCTCTTGGACTCTCACCACTGTCATGAGTTGAACTCACAAACTCCAGATGAAATATTGGATGGCTACACCACGTGAATGTCTTCTAAACCTCTTTTTAATGACCGATTCAGTGTTGTGGAGATACTGACAGTACTCACAATAAATATATCCAGGAAATCCCATTGTGATGTGTCCTATTGTCATATTCCCCACCACTATGAAACAACGTAATGGTAATAATAATATGTTGTATTTATTTAAGATTATTGACAGACATGGAAACTTTACAGTGGCCAAAAATCCATATAGAAGATGTTTTATACATCTATACAAATCCATAGTGCTAATGTTATTTCATTATAATGTATAATCACTTAGAAATGTGCACAGTTCATTATTCCATTATTAGTATTTTTATTATTATTATAATTTTTGTGTGTGTGTGTGTGTGTGTTTATTTGTTTATTTCATTTTTAGGGTCACCCCATCGTGGCAGCTACCATTCCCAAAATCCAACCCTAAGCTATCAACCCCCACCTCAGGATCTGGGAGAGATCTACGGTTTTGGCCGCTCCCCTGTTCTCCCCAGGAAAAGAAATGGATTGTTTACAAATCCCATCAGGCCACAGCCTTGGACTAATGAAGGAATGACACCCTCTGCTGGTGGCTACCATACATTGGATGCCAAATACTCTGCTCCAAAAGAAGCAATCACGCTTCCTCAGTCCATTCTGGTAAAGCCAGATTCACACAGACACAACACGGAAAAGGTGAGCAGGATTATATTTAGTGACAGTTTTATATGTTTTTTTATGTTTTACTGTTTGTAGCACATGTGACGCTAGACATACAGTACCAGTCAAAAGTTTAGAGACGTTTACTCATAGAAGGGTTCCTTATTTGTAGCTTAATGCTTTACTGTAAAATAAAAGTGAAGGCATCAAACTATAAACTCGCACTCAGGGAGTTATACAGTCCACCTTAAAAACCTCCAACCTGGAACTTTACAGGAGCATAAAACAGCTTCTTAACCTGCAATTCTGGTCTATCCATCAAGAATATTCCCAGAACTGAAAGGGTAACTAGAGCTTTTAAATTGTGATACATCAAGAGTTTATGTGGTATATCAGGATATGTATTGTTTCAGACATCTCATCAGTTGGGAGTGTTAAGAGTGAGCCTGTAGAGTCTTTGAGATAACCAAAAACACTGATGTAGTTGGGTGTGTCTTTTGACTGGTACTATTCATTCAGTGTGCAGTTTCTAAAACATCGCTTCTACTGACACCAATTGACATACAGTTACTCTTACCCTAAATGTAGTCAATCAGCCAAATCGTGTGTTGGGTTTTTTGATTTGCAGTGGAGCTACCTGGCTAATATAGCTCACAATTAACGAAAGATTTTATCAATTAACAAAAGATTTTCAATTAACGAAAGATTTTATACTTAGCATCATGCAAAGTACATGCCTGTATCAGTGCACCAGTTGTTAATTCAACTGAAACTCATCTTGCTTATGTGCTTAATGACCCTGCATTACATACTGTTACCTACTGTTACATACTGTTATGAATATATACATACTCATTAGTGATATCAGCAACCTCATCCTTAATTATAGATAACAGAATGTTGTACAGTCAGAAACCGCATTTGCCTTTTTGAGATTACCTCTGTGCGGTTGAAGCTTACATTAAACACGTGGCTCCAGTGCAGAAAGGAAAAACGTCAGACCTAGAACCTGGCTTATCATCATAATTTGTGGTGGTAATTGTGTAGCTTTGATTTTTAGCCAAACCATCACATGAAATCAATTAGTCGAATCAGTCTAGAGGATATGTCCCTGTAGTGTGATTCATTCGATCTGATCATGGGAAACGTATTCTTTAGCCTGTGAAGTCAGTGCGGTTTTTGACTGAAGACGTTCCTCAAACCACAACGAGGATGAGCTCGCTGTCATCTGGAGCACAGGTCATCGGGAACTCTCAGGGTGGCTCCACAGCTCTGGAGCACTGGAACCCATCAGCCATCCTGGGTCGGGATGGAAGCACCTCAGTGCTTAAAGACCCAAAGACGTTTCTGCAGAGAAAAGGTCCTGCTCAGAATCACGCCACCGTGGACGGTCTCCCTTTAAGCATGAAACCTGCCATTATCAACACCACTTCCAGTCCCAGCAGGTATGTCCCACCTCTCCGTTCAGTCAAAATAATTCAGATTTCTTTGATTTTGGTTTTTCAGATTGATGATAAACGTGGTCAGTTTTATGATCTCAGGTTTAAATCTTTGTGGAAAGTGTCTTGGCATTTTGTTTTAGTTGAAGTTTGATAAATTGGAACAGCCAAGACAGAAACTGGGGTGGCACGGCTAGGTAGTGCACAGCAAGAGGGGCCTGGGTTCGATTCCCCAGCCGGGTGACTATGGTCCTTTCTGTGTGGAGTTTGCGTGTTGTCTGGATGCTCTGCTTTCTTATGAAAATCCAGAGACATGCACTCAGGCAAGCTGCCCTGTGATGGACCTGCGGCCTGGCCAGGGTGTTTCCAGCCTTCCGCCCAATGAGCACTGGGATAGGCTCCAGCTCCCCCTGTGACCCAGAAGGATAAGGGGCTTAGATGATGAATAAATGAATAAAAAGTATAGGCAGTAGTACCACATTAGAAAATCTAAAAGGTATATTAAAACTGATTACAATCATTTTATTTATTGCACTAAATGTAATTAAACATGTCTAATCATGCACAGTCAGTAAGCGAAAATATGTAACACCCAGGTTTAGCTTCAAAGTGCTTAATAAACATGTGGGCAAATAAAAGTCGACATATAAGAAGAAACTGAATAGAGAGAAGATTACAACATGAAAAACATAAAATGCAATAAAAAGAATCTAAAAATAAATAATTCTGAAAATTCTGAAAAAGTAACCATTAAATAAGTGTAAAAGATAACAATGTCATGAAATAGGAAACGGTATTTAAAATCTAAAACAAAATGAACAAAAAAATAATAATTAGAATAAATAGTTGCTCATTAAATACCAATAAACTAAATAAACAAAACTAGAGAAATGGCTTTTTTCAAAAACTGCTCACTCGTGACAATATCCCTGTGTCTTGTTGGAGGCAGTTCTACAGTTTGGGCGTGTATACACTGAAGGCAGCCTCCCACGTAATCCTGTGTCACACAGTTTATCATGATAACAATAAATATTGGCGTATTGCCCAGCCCCAGGACACAGCCGAGATGCAAGATACATTTTTCAGTTTGTTTTGTTCATTCAGTCTTTTAAGAAGATTACATGAATTTGTACAAGCATACATTTAAATGATGGAAATCTAGAACTGGGCAACGTGACAAGATTTATCATTATGACAAATTACGGGTGGCGTGGAGCAAGAAGGACCTGGGTTTGATTCCCAGTCGGGGCATCCGGGGTCCTTTCTGTGTGCAGTTTGCTTGTTCTCCCTGTGGTGATGAGTTTCCTCCCACAGTCCAAAAACATGCAGTCAGGTGAAGTGGAGATGCAAAATTGCCCCCCTAGGTGTGAGTGTGAATGTGGATGTCTGTGTGTCTGCCCTGTGATGGACTGGCAGCCTGTCCAGGGTGTTTCCTGCCTTCCACCCAGTGAGCGCTGGGAAAAGCTCCAGCAAACTCGAGAGGGTCTCGAAGGATAAGCAGCTTAGAAGATGAACGAATGATCAATTACAGTACATGACTACACTGTTATCCTTTCTGTTAGTCCTGTTTTAAATGGATTTAGAATTAGATTTAAATACAGTATTTTAAGATTTCTGGTATCATTAAAACTTCTTGAAGTACTTTTCTTTTTTTTAATCTCATTTCCTTCCTCTGCCTAAAACCGACCTTTTACTGCTGAATGTAAATGTTCTAATTTAATTTAAATGAGTGATCATGTGAGTTATATCACCTTCTGCTCTGTAACTCCTTTCCAGCCATGCATTTCGGAAGTGGTGTGTTGATTCAGGGTGTTGATATACGTTCATATCCGTTCTTTCAGACACAGGGTGGTCATGGGATACAACGCACATACTGACGCAGAGCTGAACCTTCTAGAGGGAGAGATGGTCCTGGTCCAAAGGCCTCGACCCGACGGAAGGGTTCTGGTGACCCAGGAGATCACTGGACGTACGGGCCTTTTCCACAGCAGTATTCTGGACATAATGGACAAAGTCGTCTGAGTGCCACTGTTACTGTGTTACTGTGTGTGAGTGTGTGTGAGTGTGTGTTCATGTTCCACTATTGAGCAGTGTTGCTTGTGGATCACATGGAGTGAGTCTGTTGCATAAAGGAACTCAACAAGGAAGCAATATACTCTTATGTGTTTCAGTGCACAGCATGCCTCATCTCAGTCAACAGACACAAACGAACCCCAGATCCTGCTCAGATGTGACCCTGCGTCATTGATCACTTATGTTAGACACTAGTGCCTTTGCTTGGGGGGGTTGAAGGTCATATGCACTTTGGGATAAAGATTGTGAAGATGAAACTGCTTGTATTTTTGACACTTGAAGAAAAACACATCTGTTGACTACAGATTGTCTGAGAGAGCACAAGATCTTGTTGTTTGAATGCAGTAACCGTGCAGGGTAGGTCTGTCATTACACCACCGTGAAACCTGTTTGCGGTTCACCCCTGGAAGTAATTCTTTCCTTTACCCCCTGTAATTCAGCCAAATCCTCCCTATTTGGTCACTTTATTTTTGAAATAATATGAAACAATAAATGAATAAATAAATAAATTATTAAGGTTAAAGTGTTGCTCTGTTTCTTTTTCTGTTCTTCTTTATTGGTCTGATGGTTAATAGGGAATAACGTAACATTACAGTTGTGTACAAAGTTTGAGCAGCCCTGGTCGGCACATCCTTGCAGGGAACACGCTTTAAGAGGAAGGTCACTGACTGAGCTGACATCTCGGCAAAGTCAGTCAGAGTGGTTTGGCGTGAAATGCTTCGTTCTAGAGAAACTTCCCGAGTCAGAATTGTTCAGTGGTGGTGATAGGAACCAGACATCTGCCTCTAAAAGCTTTTTTCACGAACACTCAGACTGATGTCTAATACTTGATTTATGATAGTTTTGTGCTAATGTTTTGGCCTAAAGCATATTTTAATCTATTCATGGTGGAGGGGTACATGCAGGGTGTTGTAAGGCAAAATAGTCCCAAAGGAAAAGCTTTTTTTAATTTATTTAGATGGTTTCATAAAAAAATATTATTATTCTTATTCTTATTCTTATTATTATTATTAGTAGTAGTAGTAGTAGTAGTAGTAGTAGTAGTAGTAATAGTCACCTGGACGAGAGGCTGGACTGGTCAGTAAACACTGACACAGTCTACAAGAAGGCACAGAGCAGACTGTCCTTCTTCAGGAGGCTCGGGTCCTTCAGGATCTGCCAGAAACTCCTGCTGATGTTCTACCAGTCCGTGGTAGCCAGCGTCCTCTTCTATGCTGTAGTGTGTTGGGGAGGCAGTATCAGCAAGAGGGATGCTGGATGACTCGACAGGCTGGTGAGGAAAGCTGGTTCTGTGCTGGGACTAGAGCTGGAGTCCTTAACACCACTGGCAGAGAGGAGAGCCCTCAGCAAGCTTCTGAACATCATGGACAATGTTCACCATCCTCTGCACAGCACGATCATCAGGCAGAGGAGCTCATTCAGTGGCAGACTGCTGTCCCAGTCCTGCTCCACAGACAGACTCAGAAAGTCTTTTGTCCCTCAGGCCATAAGACTGCTCAACTCCTCTCAGTTCAGCAAATGAAAAACTCTGTGACACTCTTTCATTCCGGTCACTACAATGGACACACCCCCATCTCTGCACACACTCCCTCCTAAATGCCCTATTTATATTTTTATTGTATTATTCTACACCATTCTGTACTACTGTTTACATATTTTGCACTGCTAAATTATTTATATTACTGCGTACTTGCACTGTCTATATGTCTGACAACAGCCATCTTCTCAATTTGCACAGCAAATGGTATACCACTACCTCCATTACACAGACACTGAAGGACTTTACTGTACACAGACACTAAGGGCTCTATTTTCATACTTTCATTCTTTATATTGTATCTTTGTCTTCATCTGCATCACTCAATCTTGTGCTTCCCTTGTTACTTCTGTGTACTTTGTATATCTGCTACCGGATGTCTAGAGTTTCCCTGTGGGATCAATAAAGTATCTATCTATCTATCTATTAATTATGTATTTGATAAATAGGGTTTGGATTTTTTTCCCTATGGGAAAACTAAAAAGACATTTCAGCTGAGGGTTTCAGTAGCTGATAAGACGTAACCACAACACTACAGCTGAACCTGCTCACTGCTCGAATGATGTTCAGAAACGCGCTTGTTTATTTCTACCCCCACATACCTGAGCACTGCGCAGCCTCCGTTCATCCCGGCGAGACGGGCAGTTTGGGGATGGGCATCTGAGCATGGACAAATAACGGATGACCTCAGACATACGGTTTTCCCACCAGGACTCGAGACGTTTTCCGTCACCTGTATAAAGACAACAGATTAAAGAGTCAACATGCCGGTAAGACGGAAAAACGCTCTGTTTTAATTCTCGCTCATCTAATTACCGTTTGCAAGTTAGCCGGACTAGCCTGCTAGCAACCTAGCCTGTCTGTTTCTGGTGGTAAAAACTGACTAACTACGTTTAGCATAGCTGTGAATGTGTATAATAATACTTTCTACTCTTTTTCTGATGGTGGCTTTGAACGCTGACACTGGAAATGAGTGAAATAGTGGTGGATAAGGGCGGCTAGTGGTTGTTTTTAGCATGCTAACCCTTGCTAGCCAAATACCAGTGGTCGTCTGGACTAACTTTAGCCGACTAGCCGTTAAGCTAACTGGACCTACACATCCGGCACGAATCGTAAAGCAGCACTCAGGGCTGACCTACAAATGTAAATTGCCATGAAAATGAAAGAACAGAGTTTATATATTTGTGTTTTAGCTCGTTTTCTTACTGACAAGCTCAACGAAGCTAACGTGTCGAGCTAACGGCTAGCATAACAGTCGCTAATATTGCTTAGCAACCGTGAGGAGGATGCCTGTGTAAGGCCGGGAACGTAAACATTAGCTATCCTTTATTAAAGGTTATTTTTGTGTATGTATTAATTAATAAAATACATACAAAGACAGAAGTTAGAGAGGGTCTTTATTACTGCTGTCACCCATTCGGTCGTTTAATTTCATTCAGTGAATTGGTTTTGTTGCTGTCACTGTTCGGTAGCGCGGTGTAGTCGCTGTTAGAGGGACTCATATCGCAGGTTGTCCCCTCTGAGCTCCCCTTCTCTGTACCACTCATTCATCACTGCCTAAATCTTTGGTTGAAGTCTGCTTCCCTGGCCTGTCTCTAAACGCCGCTTCTGATGTTTGATTACATTACTGTGCACCTCAGGCAGGGGGAAATTACATTAGCCCATAATGTTGGCGTGTTGTGCCCCTCCTAGCCCCTCCTCCTGCTGCACCTCCTGCACTACCAGGGTTTCATCCCCCCTCCTCCAATGCAGGTGGCGAGTAGTCCTTCAGGGTTGGCTGTAAATCAGCGTCTGACTCTCTGGCTCTGGACTTGTGGAACGCCCACTTTTCACGATACTATCAATTCGCATTGGGTGCAGTCAAGTGCCGCCCATAATCATTTCCTGGATCAACGTCCTGCTTCATGCTCTCTCATTTCCGATTTGTGCTGGCTGAGTTTGTGACTGAGCCTTCAAGACTGATATATATAAATAAACGTGTTACCAGAAAAAATGGCCCTGAATAGGGATGTGCATCTCCATCACTGGGACCGACGTGATGCACATCTTGATGCATTGTGAAATGATCCAGTGCATTAAAGGTACATATGATGTAACTGCTAAATGGGGCTGTGTATTGGCAGGGTATGTTATGGATCATGATACGGAGGTTGCTATTTAATATATATTGAGCTACTGTAACCAAGGTGATGCAGCACAATGTTAGTAAAACTGTCTTGGTATGAAAACACACCACCATATGTATAGGTTTGCTAATGCTAACGTCAGCCGTGCCCTGTTTACTGCTTGTTTGTGTCGGAGTGGACGAGTCTAATGGTGCAGAGCACTGCTTTTTAGAGGGCGCGGGTTTAAGCACAGCATACAATGAATTTCTTTCTACCGCCAGTCTGCATGTAAACTATTGATTAAAAATCCATACTGTGTTTTTGAGAATCAATACAGCATCACACAACATAGTACCAAAGCATTGATATTTCTGATACTTCCGTGTACCCCTACTGCTAATGTGATCCGATTCACACTTATTGCTATGTAGAGGTTACTTCGTATACGGATTTGAACGGTCTACAGTACTGCAACTCGGTAAGCATCTCATTCATGCTGTTTCTTTTGACTTCTGATAAACACCTGGGCCCTTTTCACAAACCGGCCCTGTTTAGTGCAAATAAAGCATATCGTTGCTGTCCAGTGAAAAACATGTATCTCCAATTGTGTTGATTTTGACTTTTATTCATCATTTGAACACAGCAGCTGCTGTTTTACACTGTGTGAACATTTTATGATGAATGGACCACCAGAAATGGCCCAAAACTGCTTGGAAAGACGTCTGGTTCCATTGACTTGCATTGAAATTGAAGGTTTTTGACCTGTCATGTAAAGTTGCCATTTTGGAGATACGTATTTTTCTTTGGACAGCGACGATATGACAAAAGAGACAGCAAAACGTGTAACACTCACTCTTTAACGCTAGGGCTGGATATCTTTACCACATGGCTGTGGTGTCAGTTACTGCTTTAGAACGAGCAGAGCTCTCAGCCAGCGAGACGTGAGAAAGAGCAGTAGCCCACTAGACTTCATGCTTAGGGTACCGCTGGGGCTAGCCAGAACTGAATCTGAAGGGGGGAGAGAGAGGCAGATGTCTCTGCACGTACCCCATGTTGCCACGTGCTGTCTGTGTGCTTTATAACAGCAGCATGCATCTTACCAAATTCTCCAACTCGTGTGAGATTTGGCCAAGAGACTTGATAAGAATTAGTCACTGAGAGCAGTGGAAATAAGAGAGCGTGCTTGAGAGGAATTTCATTTTATGCTTTGAAGCTTTAACAGTGTTGACATATTACACAGAAATCTTTTATTTCAGGAAAGCTTGGAAAATGAAAGTTTTCATGATACAGGCTTATTTAAATGTTTATTGGATTTATTGGATGATGACAATTTATTGTTTTTTATTATATATTTTTTGGCAGTTATATGTAGCGTATTTCACTCAGTAATAAACAACTGATGCTTTCTGCTGTAACTACTTTTTAACTGATCCTGTTGTCTGTGTTACAGAGCAACAAGCTTGATAAACCAGAAAAGGCTGAGGTCAGTGATAATGTCAAGGTGGTGGTGCGATGTCGACCTCTCAACCAAAAAGAAAAGATGATGGGACACAGACAGTCTGTCACTGTGGACGAAATGCGAGGAACCATCACTGTGAACAAACTTGAGACACCCAACGAGCCACCAAAGACCTTCACGTTCGACACAGTATTTGGTCCCGACAGCAAACAGCTGGATGTCTACAATCTAACAGCCCGGCCAATTATTGATTCAGTATTAGAGGGATACAATGGTAAGGACCATTTCAGGACAGTGGATGTCAAATGCAGTCCTGAGCCTCATTTCCTGTCTGGTCTGAACTTGTCCCTTTTATCGATACTTCCTTTCTACATTATGAAACAGTTGCTTATCTATGGACGTAATGTAAACATTCAAGTGGAGATAGTGTCAACTAATACAGACAATCTAATCCATGATTTCATAAGGGTGGCAGTAGCTATTTGAATATGTGATTCAGATGATGATGATCCAAACTAGTCGGATCACTCATGTAGCTTTTATTGGGTAAGGAATATATAGTTTTAAACAAACATACGTAAATAAACAGTGTACTATTGTAATTTTTGAATAGGTTTTGGACAGTGCATGTAGTGGATGCAGGTATGCACATAGCTTATGGTTACAGGCACAGACTGCACATGTATATGAAGTGGAAACTGGTAAAAACATGTCACATGCACTCTGTGTAAGAATGTGGTTTAGTTTAACCAGCTTAGCAGACAGACCAGAGAGTTAACAGGCTAAGAAGCTCCATCAATTACATTAAAATGAAGTTAAAATGTTTTCTGAAGTGTTAATTAAAAACGGATAGAATATGACATGTTTGTCTTACAAGCTTCTATTGTCCTTGTGTACGTAGAGCTGCCATAAGAAGTATTTAATTCACTGTGAGGAGTGAAAATACAACTTGGCCTGGTGCAAATTCTATGTGATTCCTATGGAGGCGCTAATGAAAATTACCATTGTTGAAATGATGGAAATCAAAGTGAAGAAGAATGCATTATAAAAATGCATTATATTACAAAAGATTAGTTGTGCTCTGCAGAAAGTAAAAATGCATTTGATTTTGGTATGTATCTTAAAAGATGTTGACAAAAATCTGCAAAAGTCTTTGGGGAACATTTACTTCCAGGGGGTATGGGCCATATGAGCAAAGGCTTTAGAATTGCACCCTTTAATCACCAACCTATATGCTTGTTACTGAGCAAAATCTCTTAAAATGTGGCTGATTCTGCACAACACTTGATATTAACATGCAGCTATTGTAAATAACGTGCGTTTTATTTGTTTTCAGGAACCATATTTGCCTATGGTCAGACAGGCACTGGGAAGACCTTCACCATGGAGGGAGTGAGAGCGGTGCCTGAGCTCAGAGGGATCATACCAAACTCATTTGCCCACATCTTTGGCCACATTGCTAAAGCAGAGGGAGACACTAGGTGAGCGCATAAACTCTTACATGTCAAGTTTGACGGCCGGATCTACCCCGGTTTGTTCTACCATTTACAGAAGGCATGTGTGTATTAGACAACATATGCCCACAATTAAGCCCACCGCAGTGGTGTCATTCATTTATTTGCTGAATCCAATGAAGAAAAAAAAAAGCTCATTTACATTCAGAGAGTGATCGTTGAAATGTTTAAAGCCTCAGCTGCCTCTCCACTGTTCCAGGCCAAATAGTTACTGAGCTTATCACAAAAATGACTACCAAGCAGAGAGAGCATGCCACTGCTGGCCATAAAGAAACAAAACAAGAATCTATATTGGCTTAAATCCAAATTGTGGGGTTTTATATACTATAGGTATATTTGGAAAATGTCCTTCAGATTTTTAGTGGCTCAGTCATTTTGAGCAAGATGATATATACTAAGTTAAATAACATCAAAATACCCGCGTCAGATGACTTCTCTGACCAACCAACACTTCGGATGGTGCTTTGTAGTGCAGTAAGCTAATAGTCACATCACACATGCCAGTTGCAGTCTACAGTCAGTGTCCTTGTACTTTCAATGAATCATTGGTGTCGAGATGCGTGGATAAGTCATTCTGAAAGATATGTCAGAATATTCCTGTTTACCTTTTATTGACATTCAGCCCCAGTAGAATACCTGGTTTAACCACTGGGTGCCTTTGGAGTTGCTTGTTAATTCATTCTTTTGGATTCAGGAGCCATATTTTTTGGAACTCTGGCTTCTACCGCAGTTATGTATCAGATTATTAAGTTAGTTTCTTTGCAAAATAGTGTATTTACAATTTGTTTACATTCAGTGTTGTGCAGACAATTCAAAAATTCTAGTTTGTTTTTTGATCCCATCTGACCGTTCTGGCCTTTACGTTCCCAGCTTGGTAACAATGGGTGATGGGGAGACCTAACTAGTGGATGAAATGGGCTACGGCCAAACTAGGGAGGAAAAAAAGATTCTAATTCTGAAAGGGGTTTTTATGGATGCAATTAAAACACACAAGAACATAGTGAACATAGTTTCACCTTTGAATCAGATAATGCTGGATTGTTCAGTCTTGCCATCCAACTGATGTTCGTAAAAGGTCACAAAATCATTGAATTTACCTTTTTTTCCTGCCAGCAAAAAAAAACCTGGGTGTGCCCCTTACCCACACAGGAAACTGAAATATGCAGTACTAACCTAGAATATGGTCTTTTCTATTTCAGGTTTTTAGTTCGAGTTTCTTACTTGGAAATCTATAATGAGGAAGTGAGGGACTTGTTGGGGAAGGACCAGATGCAGAGGCTGGAGGTAAGAAACAGCCAGGTTTTGCAATATCCTTGCAGTTTCGGGGGCCTGGAGGCCTAGATGATCATGCAGATGCAGTTTGTGTAAGCTTAGGGATTTCTGCAAGTGCAGAGACAGCAGTCATGCTAACCTATATTTTGAGCTTGTCATCAGATACTGTTTACAAGAACTGATCGAGTGATTATTAACTATTAGCTGTGGAAACACTTAGCAAAAATAGCTTGATGAACTGATAAAATACTGAAAGTCAGCCATTTCTGGCAGACTTATCTGCATCTTACACTCTCTGCTATTCCTTATGTAACTGTGTTATTCATTCCTTTCTAATACTTTAATGATTGCATGTGTTTATGCATTTCAAAAACAGGTAAAAGAGAGGCCAGACGTGGGAGTGTACATCAAAGACCTTTCTGGCTATGTGGTGAACAATGCAGATGACATGGATAGAATTATGACTCTTGGCCACAAAAACCGTAAGCTTATTTTAGCCTTTGAGCTGAACTGAACTGGAGCGCATGTCTTTCTAATTATTGTGGTTGTAAATATCATTTGAATTTAGATGCTGGATCTAGATTTTTGTTCCCTTTAAATGCGAATGTTTAGATATGCATTAAAGCTTCATACTCTATAGAAGTCATTACATGACAACAGTAAAAAAATTTTACGGAGAGTGCAAATGATGAAATTACTTTATCTGAATTATCTTAATGATAATGGTAATGTTGAATGATCCGTTAGTAAAAACCAATAAATCACATTAATAGGTCTGGGAATATGCATGGGCGTATAAATAACATTCTTTGCATAGCAGAGATCCCACCAGTTTTTCCACTTCTATTTGTATAGCTCAAATGTTGTAGTGTAATCAGTCATTCAAAGTGGGTGTAACGTAAATATTAATTGTCAAGTGAACTTGGATTTCTTTACATGGGTGTTGATGGGAACCAGGGGGTACATGATCTACAGTGCAAATACTGCTGTTTTATTTGCTATCCAAAGCAACCAGGGAACCTACACGTCATTTGAGTTTTGGTAATGCAGTGTAAATACCCTTACTTACATGTACCCCTGCATCATTTTAAAATCTATTTTATGCCCAGTTATCATAAAACAATGTCTAAGACCTCAGGCAGCGTGTTCATAACCATGTTGTGTATTAACATTCTGTAAGGAACCTTTTATAACATTTAATTATGCAAAATCAAGTTTTCAACATTCTGCTTTTAATCACTTGGTGAAATTGTATCCCGACATGCTTGGTTCTTCTTTTGTTCACAGGTTCTGTAGGTGCTACCAATATGAATGAGCACAGCTCCCGCTCTCACGCCATATTCACCATCACTATTGAGTGCAGTGAAAAGGGCATTGATGGGAACCAGCACGTGCGCATGGGCAAGCTGCACCTGGTGGACCTGGCTGTGAGTAGTCCGAGACCTCGAGCAGACCCATGATGATGATGCTTTTGTTATTATTTTAATAGAACCAAAGTGAGGAGATGTCATTTTTGTTGCTCCTCAGGGATCTGAGAGACAGGGGAAGACAGGTGCCACTGGACAACGTCTTAAAGAGGCCACAAAGATCAACCTGTCCCTGTCCACCCTGGGAAATGTCATCTCGGCTTTAGTGGATGGGAAGAGCACGCACGTGCCCTACAGGAACTCCAAACTCACCCGCCTGCTGCAAGACTCTCTGGGAGGGAACTCGAAAACCATGATGGTATGGATATGCAAATAACTCAGATTCTCTGTGATCTGGCTTGCTGCTAGTGACACATGTAACTAATCTATTTTACGGGCAGAGAATTTTTTATGGTTTCTTTTTTTCCCTGCTTTTTTCCAAGTTTCTGATTTCTTCTGGTTTTCATTGTGTAAAATTATGTCTATGTTACGGCTCACATTCACATTGTTACTTGTTTTTCAGTGTGCAAACATTGGGCCAGCGGACTACAACTATGATGAGACCATTAGCACTTTGCGCTATGCTAACCGTGCAAAGAACATCAAGAATAAGGCAAGAATCAACGAGGACCCCAAAGATGCACTTTTACGTCAGTTTCAGAAGGAAATCGAAGAGCTTAAGAGAAAACTGGAAGAAGGTACAGTAGTCAACTGAGAAAACGATTTAAAATCATTTACCAGAGCAGTAGGTGTGTTTTTGTTTGTAAACAAATGTAACATATAACTTTAGAATACTGTAAATCCGAACATTAATTAGTATTTTCATTTTTCTATTTTTCTATTTTTTTCTTCTATTTTCACAAAATTAGTGCTGATTTTGAGACAGTTAGAAGAACAAAAAATTGTTTATGTGTATGTTCATTGTGAGCATGCATCATTGTGAGAACTTGGCAAGGATCTCATTGTGCTGACCTAGAAGCAGCAATACTGCATTACATCTCTACATCTGCATCATCTATGTGGTTTTATGCTTGGTGCTTGGGTTTTTGCAGGAGAGGAAATCTCAGGGTCGGATGGCAGCGGGTCCGAAGAGATGGATGAAGGGGAGGATGAGGCCGGGAACGGTGGAGAGAGGCCTAGAAAACGACGAGGTAGAGTTTCCGACCTTCATTTTTTTTCTAAGAAGCACACAGTATCAGCTGGTTTCCTAGCACTATGCAATGTCTGAGTCAGTTATGTGATGCAGTCTGTGGTCGATTTAGTCTGCCTTCGGGGGTGAAGCTTTACACGTACTTTTACTCAGCCCAAACCAGTGAAGTGACACTTCAGGGGGATTTTGGAAAATGGCATATTGCCTTTCACCTAATAAGGTTAATAGACACTTGACTGAATGATGAAATGAATGATTGTTCTTGTGTAATGTGTAATCTTTTTAGACCAGTAAAGATGTTTTCACTTGTTTGTTGCACAGAAGCTAGTACGGCTAGCATGCTACATTGCAGTTTCAAGGAAACTGTACTTTCCACTTAGTTCTTGCTAATTTGGCTGTTGTTAATTTGTTTAGTCCCAACAAGCCCTATAGAGTCCCAACAAGCCCTATAGATTAGTCACTAAAAAGCATCCTTTAGTTCTCATGTCCCAGTTATGTGGTACTTTTCTTTGTAAATAGGAATTTGGGCACAGGGTACAGGTTTTATTTGTTAGCCGCATTTCGTTTGGCAGTCTTTTGCCGCTCTGGTGGAGTCACATGCCAGCTAATGCATGTGTTAGTTAAACGTGAGTCCAAGTCACAAATCAATTAAACCTTTACTCAAGGTCTTTTCTCAAGTTAGTTAAGCATGAGTCTGAGTCAAGGTACTAGTCAGTTAAGCATGAATCCGAGTTGTGAATCAATGAAGCCTAGTCGGGCCACAACTTAAGCACCAGTCCGAGTTGAGTCATGAGTCAGTTATTTTGGTAATCTGCATCAAACAAGTGAACCGCAGTGCAATTAAGGATATATAAAATCTAAAAAAAAATCTATAGTTAAAATTCTTGCGAAAGGCAGAGTTTGTATCAGTAATGAAAATAAGAATTGTCCCCACTTTGTAGATGCTGTGGCTCTGATTTGCCTATATTTGCCTTTGCTGACCGAGATTAAAAAGAGATCATGTCTCTGCATCAGGAACCCAAGTGTGTGATACTCTACCACTGAAACTGCTGTGCGTCAGTATAATTCAAAGAGTAGGCCACATCCTTTTAGCCAATTACGGTGTTTTCTCTGTGCATCCCTTGGTCCTTGCTCTGTTCTGTGCTTTTTTTTTTAATGCTATTTCTTTGTATTTCTCTCTGCCCTTGCTGTGCATTCTGCTCCTACTTTTGCAGCTTCTCTTTCTCTCTGTGTTTACAGACAGTTGCAGCAGCAGTAGTTCAGGTTCTGCCTGCTCTGTAGCTCAGCGCTCTGAAGGGAAAACTCAGACTAGTGAGTGGGATCAGTGTTCCAATAACCAGCAGTCCCACTTTCCATGTCTCTCTCTCACCAAGACTAAACAGACCCTGTCTCACCCATCCCTGCCACAGTCACTTCCAGAATCCCTAAAACCTCCTAACCTTCCTTTCACAATGACCCTATAGCCTTTTAAAGAAGCTGTCTGCGCATTGTGACTTCACAAAGAAGGTATTGCAGTGATGCAGGTTTTGTGATATAGGCAAAAGAACAAAGCAGCGTTGGGTCACAGAAGCAAATAACTTGCTTCCAAGTGGATAATGCAGGTAACTCTGCACTGATACACATTTCTGGGTTCTGACTTCCATTTGTTTCTGTTAGTTTGTTTTGGTTTCTGGTTGTACACTACAGCGTTAAGGCATTTTGCTTCAAACGAAAGCAGCCATCCTTGGGATTTCATTGTTTTATGACCAAGCACGCATTAAAATGGACCCAGTCGATTGGAAAGGCACTTTGCCGATAGCGGTGTTTATGAGACTCTTTTGGGTCAACTCATGCTCAGAGGTGGTGCTGTACCCTGTTGCTGTTTCCTTTGGAATGACTTTCAAAAACCCAATATTTGAGAATCTGTTTACTGAAGAGCATCCATATGGGTTGGAACAGATATTACCAGCCAGAATAAGGAGGAGGAGGAGGAGGCTGATGTTGGCTTCTCATTCAAAGTTCTTTTCACCGTTAAATGGCACGCAGGCATCAGAACACAAGTACAGCAGCATTTAAGGTGGAACAGAATTAAGAAGCCGACTTCAGCCTTATCAGAAGTTCAAAGACTAGCCGTATTGAGATATTGCAAAAGCAGCTTGACCTAACAAAGTGCTGCAGCCGCAGAGTTAATCTCTTGGCTAGTAACTGATGTCTCTGATTAGCCAACTCAGTAACACTGCAGCTCTCTCTATATTCCTTGCCGTAACTGTGTCCAGTCTGTACTTGGTGAGGTTCGTTGTTCTTTCTTGTTACGTTGTTGATCTGTATGATCTAGCCCTCACTGTCATCTCCTCACAACTTTTTAAACTATATATACCTATAAAAACCCTTATAGTAATATACAATACCAGTCAAAAGGTTAGACACAACCAAATAAATGTTTTTGGTGGACTCTACAGGCTTACACTTAAAAAAAAAACAAAAATAAACTAAAAACAGTACATATCCTGATATAGCACACATATACTTTTGATGTATCAGTATTATATTTGTGCCATAATATGAATATTAAAACCAGTCTCCAGTCAGGCTAAGTTGAGGAAGGTCCTCAAGACAATTTGTGAAGCATCTTACGTGTAGAAATGACCAGCTATTTCCTCTTAACAGCATTCAGCACTGTGCAAAGGTAATGTGTCCATGAAACAGAAATGTAATATCTAGCCAAATCAGCTTTTATTGTGCACTGTAAAAGCTCATTCGGTCCAGCTGTATGGACCAACAGCTATTGGCTCCAGCTCCAAAATATTCCACTTTCGACCTCCACCGTTTGTATTATGCCATGGAAGTCTACACATTGGCATGGAAACCCCATTGCCAACTAGTGTTTTGGTGGTGTAATTGCAGAGCCACACAGACACACCAATGCTCAAGTAGAAATACTCAGAAAAGCGTAGGCCACTTGCACAGGCTGTAGTACGTTTGCTGGCTTAGTTGCTATTTAGCTAGCTGATTGGCTGAAATGAAACAACACATAGCTCATCTCTGCACACAATCACACAGTTGTGTAATTATGAGCAAAAATAAGCGTTTTGCAGAGTGATAATTCTAAATACAGCCATCAGCACGCCATCATACCTATCCTAGTTTACGTTCTGGTGCTGCTGTTGGTTGTGTAGTAGCGATGGGCAACTTCATCTTCATCAGGAAGAGTAAAGGATTTGCTGAAGTGTGGTTAGTTTCAGTAGGCAACCACAGAGGATCCTCAGATTGCGCTGCTTCCGTGTTGACTGGATGAGAGTCGTCCACCGGGACCTGTAGGTTTACAAAAGTGCTGATTTAGTCTGTAATCTATAAAAGAAGGCCTTGGTGCAAAAGACTTTTTTTTTTTTTCTCTCCTTCAAGGCTAACCTGTATCCTCTAGAAGCTCTCAAGCTAGTTTCCCCACTGTTTCCTAACCCATTTGACATTTAATACCGATCGTTTTACCTAGGGCTGGGCAGAATAGTATTTTACAGGCTTTGAATACTCCAATTTCCAAACAAAATGTATATATGTTTATGTATATTTATAAATATTTATATATACAGGGAATAACCTGTACTGTGCTTTTCTTAACCACTAGGCTAAAGAATAGCAGGCAAAGCAGGCTAAGCAATTCCTGTTCAGTTTATAATTGAATTTATAATACAATATTTAGGCTTTAGTTTAAAGCATTAACTGGATGATTCATTGTAAAGCTGTAGATCTGCCTTGGGTTGATCTGCCTTGGGTCGAGTGTGGGTATGAATGTGTGACACTATTAGGTTTATGTTACAGCAACACAGGAAATCACACGTGGGTGCTACTGGAAATAGGCAATGTCATTGTGGAGGTAATTTGGCGAGCAAAAACTTTTCAGAAGGCAAAAGGTTTTGGAGTGAGAGATGTATCTTTCATATGTGACAAAAAAAATGTTAATGAAATAATTCTAGTATGCAATGATGGGCTACTGAACATTCCTCTCCTCGTTTATTTAGCTGTCTATGTTTGTTTGACATCAATAATATACTTAAACAAACTACATTTATTGGTAGATGAATTGTTTATTGTGAATATTGAAAATATTTATTAACTTGTTGTCACTATTTAATAAAAGGAGTAACCTGTCTGTGGCCGCCTGTTACAGATGTTTCAACACTGGTAAGGGGTTTTTAGGAACACTCTTTCAAGAACAACATTTATACACAATACAGTCAGCATTTGTTATATTCTTTCCTTATTGGTGTTTCCAGTAAAAAGTATATAGATGTGTATATAAAGGCCTTTGCTGATGGCACAGCTTAGGTTACTATTTTCTGGCTTAAAAGAGACAGAGAGCGAAATAAATCAATACTCAAGTATTCAAATTGTTGGGCCAGCTATAATTTTAACCTTTTTAGAGCAGTTAATATGCCTGCTCACCCCATGAAAAAAATTACTGAATAAAATTCATAATTTACAAAACAATTACATGTAATTAAAATACTACATGTAAAGCTAATGCAGAAATGTAATGATTAGACATCATTATTTTCATCAAGATACATCAGTGAGACCTTTCATAATCAAGAAATTTGAACGGACAATGGTTATATAAACAATTGGGATGAACAGTTTAATTTCTTGTTTACTCACAGTACTCATCACTGACCACTTCAGTTGTGCAAATGTACAGATCCTTATTGTGGTGATTTGCACACAGTTTCAACAACAGACAGTTCTGGACAGCCGGCAGGCCGGTCTAGCCAGCAGGTCAATTATCCACACTAAAAACCTGTTTAAGGTGTTTTTGAAGAATTCACAATGTTTCTAATCCTAAATTGCCTGTCCCAACGTTTCATCTGCCAATTTCAGAATGGGCATATGTTGGCAAAAAAAATAAAGAAACGGATGATATAAAGCAGTGATTATGATGTGATACGATGATACGATTTGTATTGTTTTTCTTCTAGTACATGCTAAAGTAGATTTAAAAGTTACTGCTTACTGTTTCTATCTGCCTTTCACATGTCGTCCGTGTGCTGACATGTGTTGAACATGCATTAAATACACATTCTGTTTATTGATATGTAAACATGTGACATACCTTAAGCTAACAACTGTGAAAAATAAGCATAATGAGTTGATTATGCAAGAACTGTGTCAAAGGGAAAACCACAGCTTTTACATTAGTGACATAACACAGTCTATTTGCATTTCTGTAGTGTGGTGGATATTGTTCACTGATTGTTCACATGTGCTTGCTCTGCAGCTTATATTGCATGCCACTACACAAATCTGAGTTTGGAAAAAAAAAGGAAAATAAAAAATCTTTCAATTAGTGGCCACATCTTCGCTTTATCTACAGTTTTCAAGACATGTACCCTGTAACCTCTTGCATGGACAGTGGACAGTGTCTGGACGCAATCAATCCTGGGACCTAAATGAAACATTCCAAGCCCAAATTTAGGTCATTTGCTGTCGTCCAGATAGGGTGTCCAAATCTGGTTTCGCCTTTCTGAGGCGATAACATCCATCTGATTCTAGTTATGTTTTCCACGTTACCGTTCATTCTTACTCTTTTTCTGACTCTCCCGTCTGCACTTGCCTTTTTTGTTTGTGTTTGTGGGGGTCAGATATCTGTATCTGAGTCAGCCAACCCCCCCACACAACTTTCTAAGACCCTTTGTAATGATATGACGTGTCCTTCTGTTTCTTTCCTCTTCCTGTGCAATGTGGCGACCGTCTGAATCACTTTTCTCCTTATATTCAAGATCAAAGAGGTTGGTGTATTAGTCTCTTCAGAAGCCCAACCTCTTTTTGCCCTTTAACCTGCATGCTCTGTAAATGTGATCTCTCAAAAATCAAGCTCTACAGCAAGACGTTGTCCAGTTTTCTCATATGTTGTCTTGTCAAAGGATTTTCAAATAGTTTTTAAGGAGCAAGGCTGCAGTAAATAGTAATAATTTGTTTTTTGGTAAATTCATATTAACATATTTTATGGGGCCTTCCATTTGCCAAAAATGGCAAAGCACACTTGTAATTATGAAGAAGCAGTATTCTCTTCTTGTATGCCACGTCAGTATCCTTACGGTCACATTAACAGCGCAGGTTACAGATGTAGACTTCTAGGATTTTTAATGAACGTTATTCAAAGTCAGATTTTGCCTTTGACATTGATACATTTTTGTAACCATGTTGCATTGATCATGCCCCACTTGCAACAGGGAAGAAGAAGGTGTCACCAGACAAGATGGTGGAGATGCAGGCGAAGATTGAAGAGGAACGCAAGGCCCTGGAGGCCAAGTTGGACATGGAGGAGGAGGAGCGAAACAAAGCACGAGCAGAGCTGGAGAAAAGAGAAAAAGATCTACTCAAAGCTCAGTGAGTCAGGGGAACTTGAACTACTACAAGCCCCTTCCCTCCCCCTCTTCTTCTGTGATCTAAGACTGTGGTGCTTGTGGTTTAACATTGCGGCAAATGGTAAATTATGGCCCCTGCGCAGTAGTTTTCTCAGACAGGTTGTCCTACATTTCAGTCATTTTAGTCTTAACCTTCATGTAATGCACATATATGGTTGGAAAATAGCGGTGAGTAACTGAACCATGTTTATAGAATGTAGCCACACAGTTACACATCACTGCAGTCATTTACAGTACTGAGCAAAAGTCATAGAGGGCATTTCATTTGCTTAATTTCCAGTCAGTATGCCCATTACGTACAAGTTATTACCCGTACTTAATGGAAAGAGAAAACATGTTTCACAGAGAATTAACCCTTTAATATACTATAGAAGTGTTCAGTATTTGGTGTGTAAATTAAGGGTATGGAACCAAGCTTTAGCTTCCTTCAACGGTGAACCGCCAGGGCACGTTGTCACGTGGATTTAATTTTTTAGCAAGCATGCGTCATAGCCCAGCTAGAACTTAAAATATATATTTATTATTCCCCTTTTAATAATTATTGACATGACTTTCTCCTTGCTTATGCACTTGGATGATCTTTTCAGAAGGGTCTCCGTCAGCTATTTTAGATGCTTCTGAGAAGCTATGAGGTAGTTAAGGCGTGTTAATGTAGTAACTTGTGTGAATGTCAGGGTCTGTTTGAAGGGGAACATTACTGTCAGTATTGAGAACAGCTTTTGTTAGGAGGACCTTGCTGTGGCTGTGACTTAAATATTGGAAAGATAGAAGAGTTGAAGTGGTAGTAGGCTTCAAAATTAAACTGAAGAGTGGACAAAACAAATACCAATAGGGTTGATATAATACTTTGTGTTGGAGGCCTTTTTAAATGTAATTTTTCTCAGACACTGAAGAATTAATAAATTGCAAAATGTAATAGATAAATCTGTGGTCTCTGACTTTTGCACAGATCTGTATATAATGGTTAATGTTGAATTATTAATCAGCTGTTATTTAGAGAATGTATTAAATTGCGTTTGGGCTTTGCCAATACTCTACCCATCTCTGTTGTTTCTCAGACAAGAACACCATTTACTACTTGAGAAGCTTTCTGCTCTGGAGAAGAAGGTTATCGTTGGTGGAGTTGACTTGCTGGCCAAGGCAGAAGAGCAGGAGAAGCTTCTTGAAGAGTCCAACAATGAGCTGGAGGAGCGGCGGAAAAGAGCCGAGCAGCTTCGCAAAGAACTGGAGGAGAAGGAGGTAGCCATCCTCATTTCACTCCACTTTATTTCAAACACTACAGGATTATGTATCAGAGTGGTTTAGGTCAGTGGTTCTCAAAATGGTTCTCCGGTCCTGGCTATCCACATTTTTGCTCTGTGCCAGCTCAGTGCGGTCTGGTGGACCCTAAAGACCCATGTAAGAACCACTGGTTTAGGCCGTGAAATGCTTGATTTTGTTCTGGAGTATTCCCAACTATTCCTGCATTTCTTCTGTTCCTCAAAATAGCAAGAGCGCTTGGATATTGAGGAGAAATACACCAGTTTGCAGGAAGAGGCCCAAGGCAAGACCAAGAAATTAAAGAAGGTCTGGACCATGCTAATGGCAGCCAAGTCAGAGGTATGTTTTAAATGATCCCATAGCATGCTTCTCTGTCAGCGCTTTCGGTCTCGCATAGGTTTCAGCAGTGACATGTGGCGTGGGTGCGTCCTTGTTGATGCCAATATATAAGAATTGTTGGAAAATATTGAATTGACATCTGTCAGAATTTACACTACCTTTCATGAAAATACATCTGTAAGGGGATTCTGAAATGAAGTTACTACTCGAGAATTTAATAGATTTAAACAGATTATTTGGATGCTGTATAAAACTGTAGATATGTGATGACTAAAGCTGTAGATTATTCTGAAATGACTTGTACAGCATTGATAATTAAGTTATGATTTCACATCTAGAATAATGTTATAATTACATTTGTATAGTTATAATGGTTTAATATCTAGAACTTTGCATTTAGTATTTGCAAAAGTGTTGATCAAATCTTGAGGCTGATGATGATGATAAAGAAATTGCTATAAATATTACCCTGTAAAAGATTATATTAATTGTCATTTTTAGAACTTCCTGGAGCCTGCAATAACTTGACATATTTCGTAACTAAGACCTATTAAGAAATTAAGTATCTCAACTGTTCTCTTGATTATATCAAACCGTGAAATTTTCTTAATAAGGAATTAATTCTTTCTTCAGACATTTGCATAATGTGATGAGCTTCATTGTTTGACTGGGATCTGTTTTGTACTTCTCGTACGTTAATGCTACAGTCTGTTAAAAGGACTATAGAGATAACACTGCATAGTAATTCTCTATCTATACATCTGACCTTTAAATGGCATATGTTTTTTGTGCTCACAGCACATTTACAAAAAAGCATGCTGAGTAATACCATTGTAGTGATGTTTGAATTGGTGATTAAATGTGTCCAGCAACATTTTGTTCTTGTCCTGTTGCTGAGGACAGTCATATTTAACATGCAGTATACTGTAGTGTATCTGACATTAATAAAAAAAAAAAAAAAAAAGAAAAGCTGTAGTTTTGCGGCCCTGTGGCAGCTGCTCTGAGGATGCCTGCCATGCAGAGCTGAAAGATTGTCCCTTCTGTTCCAGATGGCAGATCTGCAGCAGGAACATCACAGGGAGATCGAGGGTCTACTGGAGAACATCCGCCAGCTCAGTAGAGAACTCCGCCTGCAGATGCTTATCATTGACAACTTTATCCCTCAGGAATACCAGGTTTGTGTATGCCTGTAAAAATTACAGCTGTGTTTTATAATGTAAGAATTACACACTCACAACAGTTGTTCAGTGTCTGCAGTTTCTAATTCATCTGTTCATCTAATTATTAGGAGAAACATTAGATAAACAGCATGATTAATGTCTAGGACTGCACCCGGCACTGAAGTTTGCCAATCGGATCGGATTTGGTTGTTCAACACAGTGATTCACAAACTATTTATTCCATTTTTTTTTTCATATTATCTAGCAATCAGATAATCCATTACCATGAGTGATGATTTCAACAACATTAAGAAAGTCAAATCCAACAGTCTTAAAGAGTCTTAAAAATGGATTTCTGAGCATTTAAAAATCAATAAAAGACGTCTGCGTTTGACAATTGCAGCCTGTTTGAATTGCCAACATATAAAAGCTACTGTATGGATTTGTGGAGTAATGAAGCAGGCGGCACATATGTACCTCCATTTTAAATAAGCTCTTATGGCCTTTTTTTTTTTGGTTTACTTTCAATGTTAAAAACAGGGTGTAAGTAAATAAACAAATGAAAAAGAATTCGCAACGCTGACCAGTAAGAAATAACTGCCATCTCTTGCCATCATCTGCCACATGGGGTAGGAGCGCCCTGGTGGGTAGTGGTGTTATCCACTGAGCCACACCAACCACGTTTCTGACTAATGATTTGACTTCAGGGGACTGCCCTAATGATGTCTATACATTTAATTTAATACTGATTAATTTAATACTAACAGTTTACCCTTTGCTTTTTAGGAAATGATTGAGAATTATGTACATTGGAATGAAGATATCGGCGAGTGGCAGCTGGTGAGTCTAAATATTGTTTTACTGTATATGGCTAGAGCCAGTTTTGCTATCTAATTATATAAGCTATTACAACAGAAGAAGCTCAGGCTATGTGTTTTAACACGTTTTTTTTTTAATTTGGCTCTAAATATATATATATTTTTTTCCGTTAAACAACATAAGCTTTATCAGAAAGTTTTGGTGTCTTGTGGAATTTACTTTGAACTTGAACAGAAATTACATGAATACATGAAATGTTTCTTTTGATGTGTGGATATGAATTTATATAAAATATATGAAATATCTTACCTTAGCTTTTCAAAGCAGTCTTGTTCCATTGTTGCTACAGGGGCTATGTTTTTAGGGATATAGTAGAAGACCACCCTTTTCTTTATACACACTTTGACAAAAAAATATATATAGTTGCACCCAAAATTGCAATGGTATTTCGAAGAAAGATAAAGGTTACCAGGAACAATCTATGATGAAGTAATTCAGATATGGGCAGTATTTATTGAGCTGTGTAGTAGTAGTAGTAGTAGTAGTAGTAGTAGTAGTAGTAGTTAGTAGCTAACACAACATGATAGACATCTTGGCATCTAGTTGTAGAGGTTCCATTTGGTGTCCTGTGATAATCCACCCCCTGCATCTTAAATCCTCTTTCTCTCTATATTGTATAATAAAGAGACAAAGCTGAACCTCTGGCTGTTTATTAAGAGGAATAACGTTAGCACAGCTAACTCAGCAGCTTAAGCATTTATGGATATAGAAACTGAAAGTGAAAAGTGACAGTGTTGTAATAAACAGCAGAATGTGTGGTCACAATGTTCTTAATCCCCAGTTTATCACACAGTTTTGTACTGACATGTTTCCTGTCAGTAACGGAGGCTATAACTTAAGTTTCTAACATTATTTTGATTTTGTGTTTGCATTTCTGCTGCGCATGTATGGGTTGCTTTCTCGGCACGGCTTTACAGAAGAAACAATTGTGTGTTTTAATGCAACATCAAACTGTCAATATAAACCGTATTGTCTCATCCTAGATCTCATCTGAAATATATTATCTGAAACATACCGTAGAATCTCGATATATCATCCAGCCCTAAGGCGAAAGCAGGCTCTCTGTCTGTTTTATGGCATTACCTTATGTCTTGTTGCGAGGGGAAGTGGAGCTTTCCATTTGGCTATTCCTTTTGTTAGTTTGGAGGTTGATTTATCAACAGTTCCTCAACACACTTTGCTACTTGGCATTGCTGTAGCTGGAAGTAACTTCTGTCAAGTTCCAACAATGAAAGCTGCCATTTAAAAGCTAGATTTGAGCAGAATCATAGCAACAATACCCAAGTAATGGGCTGTGTTGGCGTTGTAACGTTGTTTTTTTATTTATTTATTTATTTATTTTGTTTAATGAAGTATACTTAAAATACTGCAAAAAATATATATAACCTATAAATCTGGGGGATATTGTCCAATTTGGCAGCACAGTTTGAAATCATTGAATACGCATATACAGATAAACTCGACACCCATTAAATTAGAGCAACCTCATTTTTTCTGACTATCACTGAGAATCTGAGTTTCACCAACATGCAGAAATGCTAACCACAAATCACTGTTCACAAGTGGCATGGAGGCAGGTCCTGATTTTTTTTTTTTTTTTTTTTCTCTTCTTTCTTTTTTCGCATGCTACTGGATATTAGCTAGCATTTACTTAAAAGTTAAAAGTTTGTTTTCCATTGGACTTGTGTAGAGCAGCAAAAGGAAGTGTTTTCACAGCAGGTATATCAGTAGTTTGAATGCCTTTACAGTGTTTTGAGTTTTGTAACGATTGCTTTTTATCAAATATTTGAAGCAGCTTCACTATCTGTCTGTCAATCTGAGAAATATTTGCTTGTGTTCCTCAGAAATGTGTGGCCTATACCGGCAACAACATGAGAAAACAAACTCCAGTGCCAGACAAGAAAGAAAAGGATGTAAGTGTTACTGAGTCCATTGTAATCCTCCAAAGAAGTCCTTAAAATGTGCCACATAAGATCATTTTTACTCAGTGTTACTTCTGCCCTTTGTTTGGTTTAGCCGTTTGAGGTGGACCTCTCTCATGTGTACCTCGCCTACACGGAGGAGAGCATGCGCCAATCTCTGATGAAACTGGAGAGACCAAGGACCTCGAAGGGTGGCAAGTCCAGGCCTAAGACTGGTCGCAGGTCAGCTATCACTCTTTAGCCGCTGTGTTTATTCTATAAAAAGGGCACTGTTTAATAATAATACACACACTAACTGACTGTACTCCTGTTAATGTTAAACAGACCAGCACAGCTTTCTGTCTGACCGGTCAGTCATTTCAGATGAAAGCTCATATATTATAACTTTTACTCTTTTTTTATATTATAATTTTTACTCTTCTCATTATTATATTGTACTCTCTATATTTATGGGCCATTACGAACTAAGCAAAACATGAAAAGAGCCCTGAACTGTGAAGTTTGTCATTCTCACATATTTGGCTATCTTCATTCAATAGCTTTCAAACGGTGGAGGAGAAACGGTTAGCCTATAAATGATCATCGTTAGAAACAAAGACATCAGCATTTGTTTGGTTTTGTCACCTGAAGTTGATGTAGAACACATTGATTTCTGTGGCCTGTCGTAACTCTGCTAAGAGCTGTCTAAAGATCGCGTGTGGCAGTTGGTGGGGACCAGGCATAACTTAGGGAACCAGTAGGGCAGAAATGATGACTGAGCCAGTAGAACACTAAAGATAATGGCCAAAGTTTTTAGAATGGCCTCTATTTATAACAGGTGTGAGGTCTCAAAAGACTGAATTTTGTGTATTGAGACCTGAGACGTTTTTAACAAATACTTTGAAACGCCTAGAAAGCAGTGAAATATTTGGATGTGACTTTTTTGATGAACTAAGTAATTCCACAGTTATTACTCTTTATCAGAGTACACCACAGTTTCAAGTTAAAAACTACAGTTTTCTCTTTGGAATGATGCTGCTGTTTCTTAACCTGCCAGATTGTTGGCTGTTCATGTCTGTATTTGGTTTTTACTTGGGTTTGTTAGCAATGTTGGAACTTTAACTTGTCCTAAAGTAATAAAACTACTGATATTTGCTTAACGTTTGTAGGAAGCGTTCATCCAGGCCTGATACGGTGATTGAATCCCTTCTGCAGTGAGCTTCTTCACTGTCTCTGACTGCAGTCTGGGCCAGTCCTTTGTGAGTTTTGAATGAATTATTGTTAACTGTGTAAAGATATAAGCATAATTAAATGGCCAAGCAAATTAAAGCTAAAGAAGAAACACAAACTAACAGTGTATATATGCAGGAATAACTCTTTGCTTTTGCTTTAAAAAACACTAAATAATTTCAGAAAGCAGGTGTAGCAAAAGATCATTTTCATCTTTTGTCACACAGCGAACAAAAACACAACAAAAGCTGTTACTTGTTCTTTGGTTATTACATAGTTGTCAGTGCAGTGTAGGGCGCCTGAGAGTCACCGGGGCAGGATATTACTAGTCTGATGCCCTAACTGATTAGCTTGTCATCTTCAGCAAGCTTGTTTAGATATGAATCATAGGCTTGTACCATTTGCAGTTACGTTTTAGTCTTTTATTCTGTATATTTAATGTGTGCTACTAACCTGAGGGGATTGTCTGGAGAACCTGCATGCTCTTTTACCAGGCCAGCATAATGCCATTTAACACTAGCTAACTGTTTATTTGCTACCACATGTGCACTGTATTCAAACAATGTGACTTTTATTTCATGTCAAAATGTTTACATGTACTGTGTACCCTGTATACTCCTTAATTTATTAAATTATTTACAAGTGACCTCATGATTAAGCAAATGTGTTTTTATAAAAATACAAACATTTTACAAATAAGGATAATTCATTATAATCATTTTCTTGAAAAATCCTTTATTTTTTTATATAATTTGTGAAGACATGTAACATTCATCAACAAAATGTTTTCATACAGTACTTTGCAGAAGTTAAGAAAAATAGCAGAACTATTTAACAGAAGCCTCAACAACTAAATATGAGATTTTCATTTTTACTATTTTGTGTGTCCACACAAAGCTTCCATTTTTACTTTCAGTTTTTCAAAGAAGTCTGTAGGGATAGTTTTCCACACCTACAAACTTCAGAAGTTGTATTTTCTGCTTCTAACAATCCAAGGGATCCCAAACACATGCAGTGATGTTGAGGTCTGGGCCCTGGGCTGGTCAGTCCTTTGTCCTAAGAACACCAGCAGCAGCTTCGATGTGTCTGATTTCCTTTTCTGAGTGAGAGTGTTTTGACAGTGACGTATCTCTTCAGACCCATAGTGTTGAGCTGTCTGCTCACAGTGAAAGGATGGACAGAAACACCTGTGGATTGTTTGAGATCTGATGCAAGAGTGGAGTCTTTTTTTAAGTGCTGTTTATCTGATGGTGACCATCTTGATGGTCTACCAGGTCTTGCATGGTTGTTAGGAGTCCCAGTTTCTCTGTAGCATCCAATCATTTTTTTGAACTCTTCTTTGCAATGTAGTTGCGTCTTATATTTAATCTCTAAATAATAACTTTTGCAAAGTACTGTACATAAATGCTCATTTTATAAATTATGACTGTAAATTAATATTAATAAACATAAAAATACAGCTTAGAAATCATAATGCCTTGAAGAAGAGATGAATCAAGACGAATTAGTGAACGCGTAATAAAGAGAACTTCTTCATAGCACATCTGTGTATTTCCCTCAGAAGTCTTGAAAGTCGAACTGACGTGGTACTGTTTCCGGGTTTTGTGCAATCTTTGTGCTGCAACTGAAACATATGGTTCTGTTAGAGCTCAAAGACTGACACTCAAGAGGTTCTTCAGTTAAAGGATACATTTATTCCAGTTCAGTTAGGTGCACTACACGAGGCTTCTCTACCTACGTGCAGTTATGTAACAGCCTGTGATTGCTGGCTGTACAACTGCTCAAGCAAACAACATGGTATTCCAGAAAAGAGAGTCCATAGTGGCACTAACATCTCAAAACCTTGTCAGTTCATCACCCCCCTTTCCACTACTGGAAAAAGAAATGGTCCAAAATGACTTGGAATAAATTGATATTGCTTTACCATTTTTCTTTTCTTCTCTAAATGTGAGGTTTTCTTACAACATCAACAATATACTAATCAAACTGAGCTCTTTTCGGCATCTAGGTCCTGTGTAACCTCATTATGTGTGCAGGGGTCATTTTAAGGTGGTTTTCTAATCACTCTTATCTTCATCAAGTTATTACGTCTCTCCAAACAGCTAAAATAGGTGTTGACTAACTTCACAATATCAGTCACTCACGTTTGAGAGCAGCCTAGGCAGTTTCCATTCGCGTTCTTGCAGTCCAAGGCCTGTCGCGTTGAATTTCTCCAGAACCTTCCCTGCTTTACAGAGGTTCATGAGCTGAAATGAGCACATGAAGAATGCACAGAACAGTGAAAGGGGTTTCATAATTGAAGTGGTTGTTTCTGAAGGTCATGGTTATCTTATTACTCATGTTCCATTTCAGTCTTGACCTAGCTCACCGTGCAGTGCCGTTCATTCAGTGCCTCTTTTACCCAAAACTCATGAGCCTGAGGGGAATAAAATGTAACATGATTATTTTCTGGATTGGTGGTTGTTTTCTGTGTTAAGTCCATCAGTAAGTATTGTTATATAACCAGGGTTTGTCCTTATCCCTTCTAGTCTGGATAGAAATTATGCTTTTTAAAATGTTTTGGTAAATGAATTAACCTCACCTCTACTGATGGGATGGCAGTCACGTAATCCATGATTTCCTGTAGGATTCTTTGTTCTTGAGTTTTCGTTATGACTGCAGCAACTGTCGTGATGATCAGAAGAAAGAGCAAGCAGGAGTTCATAGTTTAGGTTCCAGGCAGTCACCAGGTACGTCAGCCTTAAAGTCACGACGAAATACGTTGCAGCCCAATTTATACTCTGTCTAGGAAGAAGCCTGCAGCACGTCTTGCGTGAGATTAACACTGATACCACATTAGAGAGAGCTGTGAAATTCTCCCACTGCCCGTTGCGGTCATATGGTGTGCAGACGTGTGTATGAAAAATGGAAAACGTGTAAATCTGCAGATCCTTCGTTAATTCACAGGACCAGCTCTGGCTTTTAGTAACTCACACTTTCTAGCAGGCAAGTGTAAGTCATCTTCAGAGATGACTGACTAGACGCAGCGTAATTTCGGGACCCCCTTCGTCAATGACCTCAGCTCATTTTGAAAAGCCTTGTGATGTACATTGTTGACAGTGGGCTTTTCTGTAAATGAAATATTCGTTTTACTATTAGAAGAGAAATATCAGCTGTTGTTCTTTACTAAAGGACTTTATAGCCCAAACTGCTACCAATGAAAATTCAGCATTTCAGAATGAAACCGCAACACACAAGCACCCCGCTGCACAGTCATATGCAAAAGCCTAAGCAGAAGACTGTGCAACATCATCCCCAAATCATGCCCAACAAAGAACAATCTTAAATTATGGCACTTCTGGCTGATTTTAGTGCAACAATTTCTGTCAATTTTATTTACTGTCATAAAATGCATTTTATAAAACAGACAGTTCTGGTCCTAAAACCTGTCTTGGCTGAGCCGTTGTAAAATACATGATATGCGCATGAATGACCACCTCAAACCCACCAAACTCGGTATTACTGCCCCATGTAATGAGAAATCCCTGTGCTGTTAATCGAACAGTCTTTCAGTAATGCTGCTCGCATGGAGCACAGAGCGTACTACCGAAGTAAGTTTTTGTTTAGACTGAGAGGCTGATTAGCTTATTGTCCTAATTAGAAGTAATCTTGTCAGTTGGGCTAAAAGATAGCAAAACAGCACCATTAACTAAACAACACCATTTACGGTAAGATCACAGGCTTAAATCAAACTGCTTATAATATGATTGGCTGTGAAATTGCAATCTAAAAGTCTGCGATGGCTTACATGCGTCAAACGTCTGTGTTTCAGTCATGAAGGAATATAAAACTGCCAAATCTCAAACGCCTCCGCGCTCCCTAAATAGTGTGCTATGTATGTTTTGAAATTTGAGCTTCTACAGCCAAATGGTGCGTTATCTCTGGAGTGTGGATGTGGCTAAATCCCAAATGACTAATCTTTTTTTAATTAAATTTTTAAATTATATATATATATATATATATATATATATATATATATATACATACATAAAAGCTATACTATGGAGTGCAGGAGTACACTACATAGGGAACCATGTGGGATTCAGCCCCAGGCTGGGAAGAGGGGCTGGGGTTGGATTGCTGCTATACAAGACTTGCAATGGTAATTTAGTGACCAAGGAAAACTCATAAAGCGCAGGTGTTGTGTTACAAAGAGATTTGCCCGAAAGATAAAATGAGCTCAAATTAATGAAATGACCTCAACATGCGGTGATGGACAACCAAACATCCGTCTTCGCATTTAGCAGTCCATGGCTGCTTAGCAAAGAAACCATACTCTAAAGCAACTGTATTTCTTGGCGTAATAGTTGCATATGTCAATTATTGTTTATGAGAATCTAGATTTGTTTGGTTCTGTTAGTGTGTACAGTGGCCCTAAACAGTAATCGGATGCTTAAACCACTTAGTCCTTGGAAAACTTAACTGAGGATTTGCATAAACAGATTTGTGTTAGGAAAAACAGCTTTAGACTGAAAGTAGACACTCTGTGTGGAGAAAGCCTGGAGAAGAATTCTCGTTTGTTCTAACATCCAGTCTCCGCTGTGCACTGTACACCCCCCACCCCCCCATGGTAGACAGCTGGCCGCTCTTCCAGCAAATGCAAATGACTATGGTTTTGAAATGTTAATGCATTATAAGGTATTTTGCTGGTGTGGCTTATAAACAGCTTTATCCTGTTTTCAGGTCAGGGTTTAAGGCCCTGGCTTTCACTCTATCCCTCACGCCTCTAACGACTTATCTAACACTGTTCACTTGAGCTAATGAAGTAACAGGCTGTGAGATATTGCCAGGGATTCCCCCTGAAATGACAAGGTGAAATGACGGGGGCATGCTAAATCACTAGTGAAACGGTTGGTGGGGATGTTTTTCTTGCAGCGGTGTCTGTGAACGTAAGTTGATTTGGTCATGAACTCTAGACATTTTGGATGCAAAAGTGCTGATTGTCTGCAAATGATGACTGGAAGAGTAAACGAATGATTAGCCAAGCGGAAAATTCGCAGTCTTGTAATGGTCTGTTCAGAATAAATGCCACTTGGTTTCACATATTGTTCCATAACCTGATGAACCTAATACACTTCTACGTAAGGCACAAGAGGCCGGATACTTTGGGGGGGGTATTGTTTTGTTAAAATATTGTATTAAAGGAAAGTCAAACTTAAAATCAAATAAAGTAACACTGAACAGTGCAAGTTCAGTGTTAACAAATAGTTTTTGGCTTCCCCAAAAGCGTGTTATGAGTTCAATAATTTGTAGTAATTTGTAGTTTTATGCTCCACGCATAATATTTTGCATAGAAGTCGTACGGGGTGTTTCACTGTTTTTTGCCATAATCAGTCACAATACAGCTCATCCACTCAGAACAGATGTTGTTTACGTATATCACATGTTTTATAGCCTGCCTATTCTAAAGGATGTAAATAGACTGAAAATGGTAATGTAAAAATTAATCATGACTGGTTTCACTATAAAACTCCACACAGACATCATAAGCGGACCTGGATAATGAAATGCAAGAAAACTGTAAAATATGAGGGTGTGAACATTTTGGCCTCCTGTCTAACATGCTGTTGGTCTTCCATGTGCCACGTACTACGACTAACATGTTTTCGTAGGTGACCTACTGAAACTAAGGTGTTCAGTAGGTCAAAGGTGTTCAGAGTGGTTTTGCTGCAGATCAAACTTGTTCCTGCACATCTCACAGATGCTCTATTGGACTGGACTCTTGGGGGATCTGGTGGCCTTGAACTCCTTGTCAAGTTGAACAGCGTGTGCAGTGTGGCAGGGCCCATTATCCTGCTTAAAAAAAAGGCCTCTGCCCTCAGCTAACACCACTCAGGACAGGGTTTACCTGGTCTGTAAAAATGTTCAGGTAGGTGGCATGTGTCAAACTGCCTTCCACTTGAGTGCCTGTACCCAGGGCTTCTAGCTGACCTGTGTTCTTGCCACAGGGCACCCTGGTGCCATTATTTCTCCAGGTAAACGCTGCACACCTACCCGGCTGTCCGTGTGAGGTGAAAAGAAAATGCTCAGTGGACCAGACGACCTTCTTCCTGATGTTCATGTGTCCATCGAAGGTACTTCTGACCGTGGACAGAGGTTAGCATCAGTCTGCTGTCACATATGCAGTGTGGTTCCTCTGCTTACCATCATTCAATATTTCCATGACTTGTGCCATAGTAGCCCTTCTGTCTGTCTCTTTGGACTCAATAAGACTTGAGCACCCAACAAGCCTTGTCTGGCCATAACTTTCAGGTGTTCGTGCCTGATACTCGACTATGATAGTCAACTGTTCACTTCTAATATATCTCAGATCTCGACTTGAACTGTAGTGCTGCCAGAAAGACTCAGGAGGCCGGAGTAAATATTTGAATGCCCTTCAAACTTCAAAACTTGAAAGATAACAGTACTCCAGCATTAAAGAGTCTTTGGGAAGGGCCTTGTCCTCAGCCCAGGCCTCAGAGCTTTAAGACCCTCGCAGATTCTGATGGATATAGACGGCAAGGGTGAAGCCTACTCCCTGCACAGCAAAGCAGGGACCACCCTGGTGGTTGGTGGGGAGGAAGGAGGGGAACGTCAGCACCCGAAAGCACAGAACAGGTACAAGTTATGTCTCTTCAAAGACAGGTAGTGACAAGCGGATGGTCAGAGAGACGAGTGAGTGTGTGATGTAGCATTGGAGTCTGCCTGGCAAAAAATGCACTAAAGCTTCATCTGTGAGTAGTCCGAATGCTGTGGCTTGTTGGTGTTGCAATATCTATAGATCATCTAAACTGCTGATCCTCCTGGGTTGCAGGGGGCTGGGGTAGGGACACAACAGGCGAAGGGCAGGAAACACCCTGTACAGGCTGTCAGTCCGTGGTTAGGTCAATGATATTAACTCCTGGGGCCCTAGCATGGTGATAACGACACAGACCTCAGAAAGTACCAAGTAATCCAGGATAAAAGAGGAAGGAGTGGAGTAAAATGCATCATAGTTACCAAGTTGTCACCTCATGACACCATGTCTTCAGGCATATATTAATGTTAATATCAACTCGGTCACCATGCACACAAGATCACAAGATCACAGTGCTGAGTCATGGAAAGAAACTATCACACTAACCACAAACACATCACACAAATATACACTTTAGCCAAGAACTTCTGAAGAAAGCTCGAGACCTGGGTTACAGTCAGTTCAGGAATTAGTTGGTTACTAAACACTGTGTCCACTCACTGTCCACTCTATTAGACAGTCCTACTTTGCTGGTCCACCTTGTAGATGTACAGTCAGAGACGATAGCTCATCTGTTTGTGTTGGTCATCCTCATCCACAGGATGCTGTTGGCTGGCTAGTTTTGGTTGGTGGACTATTCTCAGTCCAGACGTGACACTGAGGTGTTTAAACACTCCAGCAGCACTGCTGTGTCTGATCCACTCATACCAGCACAACACACACTAACCCACGTCAGTGTCCCTGTCGTGCCAAGAATGACCCACCGCCCACATGATACCTGCTCTGTGGTGGTCCTGTTGGGGGTCCTGACCACTGAAGAACAGTGTGATAGGGGACTAACAAAGTATGCAGAGAAACAGATAAACTACAGTCTGCAGTTGTAGAACTATAAAGTGCACCTGCACTCATCATCAAAAGAACAGTTGCACAAATAGCTGCACCTAGAAGGACAGGACTGAAACTTGTTGGGTAGGTTTAACATTGTGAGACATGCAAATGATTCAAGTTTCTTGCTCGGCCGTGAATGTGATGTAAGCCAGGATGGGTTTAACCAACTGCCACCATCACAGACATTCAGCGAGCAGTGATGCCCTACATGAGTCATCCTGGTAGTGCAGCACCATTGGCAGACGGCTGCACCACCCAGGACTACATGCATGCAGACTGTCACGTCAGATTGTCATGGAGTGACTCAGAATGGCAGTGGGTCATCTTCAGTGACGAGTCCCGCTTATGTGTTGGTGGAGACTGAATACGTGTGTGGAGGCACTGTGGTCAACATGTTGTCATGTGTCACAGAAGGCCTGGTATCACTCCACCTCCACCCCTACCACAAATTTTGATACCATTAGAACCTCTACAACTCCGTGCCGAGCCGGGTGGCATGTTGCGTTAGTGAACACGATGATTTAGCGCCACACTCAGAGACACTACTTCTGTATGTGTAGCTCAATAAATAGCACTGCAATCCCACACTTCCTTCTGGGCGCTATTCTTTTGATGATGAGTTTATATGGTAGGTGCAGCAGATGAAATGGACAATGAGTATAAACACAAGGTAGGTGTTCCTAATAAAGTGAGTGTATTTGTGCATGGTATTTATAATGTTGTGACCTTTACAATGTACACAGTCTCTCTATGTTTACTGTGCTGCAAACTGCATCATTATTAGAACGATAATTAAACAATGATAAAAAGAACAATATGTGTTTTTCTGAGATGTTTTATTGATAAATAGTTCAAATAATTTAAATAAAATATAAATACGTTCCCATAAATTAACACTCAGATATATACTAACATACATATAACAACATATTTGGCACATGTAAACAATAATCCCTCAAAGAGGTTGAAGTGGTAAACAGTTATCAGGTGGACTTAGGCTTTGAGTAACACTCCTGAGCACATTGGTGTAGATTCTTCAGGAGAAGTGACAGTGGAATCCTGGCAGTTTCGGTTTCTGTATGTGAGCAGTTAGTACCCTGTAGATGAAACAAGCATACGGGAGGTTAAACAATCAAACCTCTACAGTGATCGAAGTAAAAACATACATTTATTATCATGTCATGACATGTATATTTCGTCACTGTCCAAAGATAAACAAGCATCTCCAAAATGGCTACTTTATAGGAGAGGGCAAAAACCTGATTTAACTTTAATGTAAGTCAATGGAAGATGACTTTTCTACAAGCGATTTTGGACCATTTCTGTTGCTCCATTCCTCATGAAGTTTTCACACAGTGTAAATAGTAGCTGCTGTGTTCAAATGATGCATAAAAAATTTATTTTTTTTCTATTGGACAGTGAATACATATTTATATGAATATAGAGTATCATTTCTCAGGCACAAGGTAGAACAAACTTCTCCAATCATTTTTTCCTGCACCAAAAAGCAAATGCTCACTGTTGGAATTTCTGTTTTTGTCCTGTTCTGTTCCATCGTTTGAAACGGTGTCAAAATATCAAAGCAAATGGGCCCAAATTTTGGCCAAAAAGACTTAAAAAAACTTAAAAAGTGAACTTCAATAAAAGTGAAGTTGCTTGTAAAGTTATTTTTTTTCCATTTCAGCAGCAAAATCCATGTACTAAACTGTGGAGCTGCAGATGCTGTTTTTACAAGCTTACTCGCTTCATGTGGTTGTCAAAGTCTGTGTCCATGATTAAAAAGCTTCCCACTTCCAAGAATACAATTCCAAATAAAGTCTTTACACTTTCATAACGTCAGGGTCACTTACGCTGGTGTAGGCTGATATCCTCCTAGGCAGTATCCATTCATGTTTCTTAAGTCCGAGTTCGTTTGCTTTCATTTTGTGCAGCAGATCTCCGGCTTTGCAGATTGCTTTCACCTACAATAGCCATAAAACATATTATCATCACATTACATCACGTAAGTTCACTGATGTTTTAAGAATGAATTGTAATTCAGACAAGTTCTGCTGGAATGTTGATACAACTTACCGAGCACTTCTTTTTTTGGAAAACATTTGGGACCCACCTTTGAAGAACCTGAGAACATGACAGTTGAAAGCTTGTCAGATTAACTTGACCAGCCTGTGTTATCATACGGTTATGGTAATATGTCATTGCATTGTAAAGAATAAGCAGAACTCTTAATCTTTGCCTGCTTGCAAATCTAGAAATCCTGGTTTTTAGCATGTCATATAACCCTTACCTTTTCTGATAGCTTGGAGCTCAAAAAGTTTACAGCTTCACTGATCTCCTTTAACTGACTTCTCTTTATATTCATATGCTTCATTGTCTGATGTACGCAGTCCATCAAATGTCTCTCCTCCGTTGTGTGGTTTTCCAATGAAGACTTTGCAGCAGGTGCAGCACTGACTACCATAATGATCAGAAGGAAAGGCAAGAAGGTCCTCATGATTTGACCACAACCTCAGCGGTCTAAGAGCTGCAGTGGCTCAGTGCTATACCTCTGTGTTCTAAGAGTCTTCTTATAGTCTCAACAGAGGATGTCAGGCTTCTGAGAAGTCAATGCTTTAGAGATGCTGTTGATTACACGTCACACAGCTTCTTTGAATCCACCCAATATTACCAATTAAGGTGTTCCGGTTTGACAGCAAAGAAAAAAGAAATTTACAAAATTAAAAACTGTCACCATCCAAAACACTTATCTCCAAAATAGCAAGTTATCAGGGCAAAAACTTTCTTAGTTTTTAATGTAAGAAAAAACTTTCTTAGTTTTTAATGTAAGATAATGTAACAAGATTTTATTCTAAGTAATTTGGCAGAATTTTGCTTTACAATTGTCGCACAGTACAAAAGACAGCTGCTGCGTTACAAGTCCTTATAGGAAAGTCTGTTCTCTTGGCCGCCATCTTTGCTACACCTGTGGCAGTTATTGATATCCACCCATACAGGACTTCAAAGAGTCCTTTCTCTTTGAATAGTTTGCACCGTTTGGCTTAGAAATGCACAAAAAATAATACATATCATTTTAATAATGCAAATAATGCATGGGCTTATGTCGTTTGGTACTGAAGGCCGTGATTTCTCCACAAACAGATGCCATATTGAGCATTCTCTTCCGTTATAACATCCCTGGCTACATGCCTGTCTCACAAACTTCAAAATCTAGAGCTAGAGTTGTGAAGTATTGACCTCTAAGTGGAAAGCTGGACGTAGCCTACAATACTGCTCACCTGGCACTCACATGACACTGCAAAACCAATAGACTGAATCCCAAAGATATTAGCTTTAGGGTTCTTACAAAGTAGGCTGTGTGTTGGCAAGAACTTGGCCATGTGAAAGGCATCATGATAAAGCATTTATGACTCAATATTTTGGCATTGGGTGTAGTGTATGGGAAACCTTTATTACACACAGCAGAAATGGAGGACGCTATAACATGTATTGTCTATATACTGTATATAAGCAAGGTCGAACTTGTGCTATTGTTAAATCTAATTTTAGCAAAACTGTCACAGTATAAAACACACCACTATATGTATAGGTTTGCTAATGCTAACATTAGCGGTGAGCCCTTAAGCTACTTGTTGACATTGGAGTGGAAGAGTCTAATGGTCCAAAATGTGTAGTGGTTAGAGGTTTACCCTGCTGAAAAGATCAGCTGAAATCAGCATGGTCATTTCTGGTTAATGCTGGTCATTGCTGGTTTCTGCTGGTCATTTCTGGTTAATGCTGGTTGAGGAAAAACATGTTCAAAACACAACAAACGACCAGCATCATGTGTCCTCCCGAAAAGAAGAATAAACCTACACTGCATTGAAAATGACAGTCCTTTGCAGTCCTTTTTGTACTGTTGGCGCCTAGTCTTACAGCAGCAATGAAAGTAATTGCTGCTGCTGTTGGAGCACAAGAGGTGTCCCCATACAGAGCGACCACACACAGAGGCTCTCGGGAGGCGGCGTGCATGTGGAAGACTATTGTTCTGATATTGCTGATATGTGGATGTTACCAGGGCAGCTGTGCTGGTTTTTTGTATAGCATTTGTGACCATGCAGGGTGGGTTGCAGCATGTTCGAAGTGTCCACCCTCCACATTCAAGATTCAAGATTCAAGAGTTTTATTGTCATATGCACAGCATAAGAAGCAGTTACATTGTACAATGAAATTCTTACTTTGCAGTTCCTCCATTCACGACAGTCTTAAAAAATAAATATCAATATAAAAAGGAGAGAAAAATAAGAAGTATAATAAGAATATATATATATATATATATATATATATATATATATATACACTGTTGTGTCCTCCTGGTTTACTCCTGGCCTGTACCACTATCTGTTTCATCTTAGTATTAAATGATTGTTATAATAATACTGCAGTAGTTATACAATAAGATGTATGATGTACATAGTATAATGTGTATCATATGGGCTCAAACACAGTACATTATGGTATAAATGTCAGTGTTTGGAGGCTGGAAGATTTCAATTTTCTGTTAGCCATTTGTTGCATGCATGCAAGAACTGAGTTGCACGCATGTGTAAAAGCATTGCATAATTATTGGAGGTGTTGCTGGTGTATAATCTATTCTACAGTCTAGATCTGCAAGCAGATTGTTCCACCACTGATGAGCATTAATTTCCATTACCAGTAGCTGTGTGGTGTTTAATGAGGAAATGTGGCTAAAGGACCACTCATAGCACTTATGCTGTATTTACGGGGAAATGTAAAACACTTTGCAAGCAGTCACCAAAGTTGCTAGCGAGTGCCACATATGGTCTTAAAGATGCCTATCGTTTGGTTCAGTCTGGGGATCCCCACAAATGATTCAGTTAAACACCATCCCACTCACAGAGCAGGAAACGTCTTAGATGAAATCTTCATATGGAAGCCTGCTGCATACAAACTCCCAGAAATGCAGCATATCAGATCATTACTTCATGGCATTGCCTCTTGTCTCTTGGCTGACTGTTACCTGAACCCCAAAACACTGCACTCACCCTGAACTTATTTAAGAAGGAAAGAAAAGCTGCAGGTCTTATTTTCATCACTACATTTATTCAGCCTGACAAAATTAATATGCATCCTTTCATGCGTCTGTCTTGTCTTTTAGGTCGTGAGTCTTTGCAGACTCTTCAGATTTGCACATCTTATCCCCCTCAGCCCCGACAATGGACGCTTAAAAAGCACAATTTTTTGGTTATCAGATGTGCTTTCTACCATATACTAAATTACATACAATATGATGTTTTTATGATTGCTTTTTGTTTAACATTTGGATGGAGAACTGCATGAAAACGTTTATGAACTGTTGAAACCACCCCGACTTCTGCATGAACAACTCATTAATGGTAAAACATTTTCATTACAATGTTTATAATATAGCAATAAACAAATCTTTTTAACACAAAGCATAATGACTGATTTACATTACTGCATTTCTGTACGTAAAATGAACAAATGGTTGAAACTATTGAGGCTATTGCTGAGAAAAAGTCAGAAAACACATACGCATATATACACACACACACACACACACACACACACACACACATATATATATATATATATATATATATATATATATATATATATATATATATGGAATGTAAAGGTTGGATATTAGAGTTAGTTGTTGAGGCTTCTTTGCAGTTTTCTGTGTTCTGCTTTTTTCCCCATTGACTGAAAAATGAATAACTTAATACCTTTAAGTAATACTTAATAACTAGAAGAGGGAAAAGAAATTGACATCCAAGCCAAGAAGTTTCGAGGGACAAAGGGTTTCAGCCATTGCATTTCTTTTTTGTTTTATTCCTTTATTTGTGAAGTTAAGTTATTCAGTAAAGTAGGTTTGGGAGAAAGACTATGACTGAAACATTTATTCACTTCTACACTTAAAAAAAATGAAGGCTCCTGAAAGATTCTGGGCTTTTCATTGGTACAGAGCCTGTCCATACTTAAAACACCTGGTGCTTTTTGGGTTCTTTAGTAAAAAAAAAAAAAAGGTTCTATATAGAACAATTAACACTTAAACACTTAGCCCTTTGCATCATGAAATGGTGCTGTAGGGGGTTCCCGCTACGTCACCAGCAAATGGCCACCTAAGAAAGAGTCTAAAACACAGACCAGCCATTATGGCGGACAAGCGGAAGAAACAGCAGAAGCAGTGAATGGAGTTGATTCTAAGAAAAATACGGGACTTTCGAAAAGACTGTAAGTGTCTGCTCGAAGTCATTAAAGGAGAGCTAGCGAAAGTTAATTCGAGGATGAATGACGCTGAAGCGCGAATTGTACAGAACGAAGAAAGAATACAAGGCACGGAAGAGGTTCTGGCTGAGATGCTAAAACTTCAGATCCAGCTTCAAGGTAGCCTAATGGACCAGGAAAGTCGTTCAAGGCATGAGAACGTGAGGATATACGGGTTTCCAGAAGGGTCTGAGGGGGATGCAGGGCGCACCGGGCTCTGGGGCCGCAGCCCCCCACGGGAGCACCGCCAAGATCGCTGCTTGTCAGATTTCTTAGCTACAGAACAAAGGAAGAAGTCTTGAAACTGGAATGGCAAAGGAGAGGTTTCGTGTGGAAGAAAAATAAGCCCAGATCATGATTATGCATCGGGAATCCTCATCAAATGAAGGGAATACACCGAAGCACGACGAGCATTAAAAGACAACAACATAAAGTTTCGGACTCTGTATCCAGAGTTTTTATGACGAAGGGATAGTAACCTATGAGTCAGTGGAAGAGGCAACACGAGACATGGCGGACCGGGGACTGCCAATTTCAGTGGTCTCTCAGCCTGACAAGCTTCTGGATCAGATACGGCGATTGACATGGCAACCAGGCAGGCCACGGGCAAGACGGGGCAACCGTGACAAAGAAAATTTAACCGTGAAAGAGAAAAATGAAGTGTCTTCAAGCATTAGGATGGCCAAAAGTAGATGACCTTTTAAGTCAGGTACTGAATTAAGCTTGAAGGAAAAAAAGAATTTTGGTTATTTCTTGCAAGACGCCGCACACTATCCTAGTCAGACAATACAAAGTAATTTAGTCAGGATTGATAGGTGATGCCACTAAAGGCAAGTAATGGAGGGCCCTCCTAAAGGACAAAAGTTTCAGAAGTGTGGACTACTTTAAGGTCTGCGTGAAGACCTCACTTTCGGAACCACTGAGATCATTTCCTGTTTTTTTTTTTTATCTGTTTAAGAGGAATGCAGGTGGATCCTGCGGTAAAAATAATTTCTTTTAGCGTCAACGGGGTCTTAAATCCAATTAAGAGATGGAAAATTTGTATCACTCTTAAACATATATGCTCCTCCAGGAAGTGAACGGAAAAGGCTGTTTGAGTTGATGGCCAATTCCCAGGGTGTGCTGATTTGTGGGGGTGACCTTAATATTCTCCTAAATCCAAATTTAGATTACTCTGGATTAGGTATGCAATAAAATTCAGTTTGCAAGAGAGTTAATATGGTGATGAAAGAATTAGGAATAATAGATATTTGGAGGGAGATGTATCCATCAAGTAGGGACTACAGTCATGGCCGAAAGTGTTGGCACCCCTGACATGTTTCTAGAAATTGAAGTATTTCTCCCAGAAAATTATTCCAATCACACATGTTTTGTTATACACGTGTGTATTGGAACAACACAAAAAATGACAAAAAAGGCAAATTTGATATAATTTACACAAAACTCCAAAAATGGGCCGGACAAAATTATTGGCACCTTTTCAAAATTGTGGGTAAATAGCTTTGTTTCAAGCATGTGATTGTTGTTCACACTCACCTGTGGCAAGTAACAGGTGTGGGCAATATAAAAATCACACCTGAAACCAGATAAAAAGGAGAGAAGCTGACTCAATCTTTGCATTGTGTGTCTGTGTGTGCCACGCTAAGCATGGAGAACAGAAAGAGGAGAAGAGAACTGTCTGAGGACTTGAGAACCAAAATTGTGGAAAAATATCAACAATCTCAAGGTTACAAGTCCATCTCCAGAGATCTTGATGTTCCTTTGTCCACGGTGCGCAACATAATCAAGAAGTTTACAACCCATGGCACTGTAGCTAATCTCCCTGGACGTGGACGGAAGAGAAAAATTGATGAAAGGTTGCAACGCAGGATAGTCTGGATGGTGGATAAGCAGCCCCAATCAAGTTCCAAAGAAATTCAAGCTGTCCTGCAGGCTCAGGGTGCATCAGTGTCAGCGAGAACTATCCGTCGATATTTGAATGAAATGAAATTCCATGGCAGGAGACCCAGGAGGACCCCACTGCTGACACAGAGACATAAAAAAGCTGCAGTTTGCCAAAATGTACATGAGTAAGCCAAAATTCTCTGGGAAAACGTCTTGTGGACAGATGAGACCAAGATAGAGCTTTTGGTAAAGCACATCATTCTACTGTTTACCAAAAACAGAATGAGGCCTACAAAGAAAAGAACACAGTACCTACAGTCACATATGGTGGAGGTTCAAAGATGTTTTGGGGTTGTTTGGCTGCCTCTGGCACTGGGTGCCTTGACTGTGTGTAAGGCATCATGAAATCTGAAGATTACCAAAGGATTTTGGGTCGCAATGTAGGGCCCAGGGTCAGAAAGCTGGGTTTGCGTCCTAGGTCATGGGTCTTCCAGCAGGACAATGACCCTAAACATACTTCAAAAAGCACCCAGAAATAGATAGAAACAAAGAGCTGGAGAGTTCTGAAGTGGCCAGCAATGAGTCCGGATCTAAATCCCATTGAACACCTGTGGAGAGATCTTAAAATTGCTTTTGGAAGAAGGCACCCTTCAAATATGAGAGACCTGGAGCAGTTTGCAAAAGAAGAGTGGTCCAAAATTCCAGCTGAGAGGTGTAAGAAGCTTGCTGATGGTTATAGGAAGTGATTGATTTCAGTTATTTTTTTTGAAAGGGTGTGCAGCCAAATATTAAGTTGAGGTTGCCAATAATTTTGTCCGGCCCATTTTTGGAGTTTTGCGTGAAATTATATCATTTTTGGCTTTTTTTTCTATGTTTTTTGTGTTGTTCCAATACACACAAAGGGAATAAACATGTGTATAACAAAACTTGCAATAACTGTCTGGGAGATATACTTCATTTTCTGGAAAAATTTCAGGGGTGCCAACACTTTTGGCCATGACTGTATACGCATTACTCTCCACCACATCTAACTTATTCTAGAATAGATTATTTTTTACTTTCAGTCGAGATATGGATAAAGTAAGAGATTGCGACATTGGTGTAATATACCTATTTGATCATACTCCCAATTATTTATCCAGAATTTTAAACAGGAAACGTAGGTCAACATTATGGAAGTTCAATTCAAACATTTTGAATAATCAGATTGTACATAATTTGAAAATTGCTATTAGAGAATACTTGGAACAAAATGATAATGAGGACGTTTCACCGTCTATTCTATGGGATGCTATGAAGGCCATCATGAGGGAAAACTTATAGGGATAACCTCTCGAAATAAGAAATTAAGGGCTCAGAAATTAGAACAAATGCAGGCACAATTAATTACAATACATCCCACTCAAGTTTGAAACAGGAAATAAATAGATTAAAGCATGAAATCAATGATATATACAATTTGGAAATACAACAGAAGCTTATGTACTTGAAACAAAGACACTATGAAGCAGGAGAAAGATCAGCAAAGCTCTTAGCCCACAGACTGCGAAAACAACAAGCGGATAGAACTATTTATAGCATTAGAAACCCAAAAACTAAAGTGATGGAGTCTAAAATAGAGAAAATACAAGAAAGTTTTAAGGCCTGTACATCCAACCACACGTGCCAAATGACAAGTTTCTAGACTCCCTGGAATTACCTGTAGTGACAGATTCACAAAATGAAAGACTTAGACGGAAGATCACAGCTGAGGAATTGAATTTAGCTGTTTCTAGATTAAAACCAGGAAAGTCCCCAGGAATAGATGGATATACCTCTGAGTGGTATAAGGTATTCAAAGAACAACTGGTCCCTGTCATGTTGTCGGCCATGAACTGGGTAATAGAAACAGGTGAAATCCCACCCTCATGGAGGGAAGCAATCATTTCAGTTATACCCAAAGAGGGAAAGGATAGACTAGATTGTGGGAAACACTGGACAACATAAGGAGAACCCTACATGTAATGAGATACATTAACCAAAACAATCTTGAGGCAATGTTAATCAGTTTAGACGCCGAGAAGACATTGGACTCTGTTAGGTGGTCCTTTCTATATTCTATATTCTGTAAGTTCCAAAAAAGTTTGGTTTCCATCTTGCATTCACTAAAATAATTCAAACAATATACAATAAGCCCAGTGCAAGAATTTAAATAAAATGGAGACCTCTCGAGCTCATTTGTGTTAGAACAAGGAACTAGACAAGGATGCCCAATTTTATCACCTTTGCTATTCTCTTTATTTATTGAACCTTTAAGTCAAATAATTAGACAGATTAGAGAAATTAAAGGATTTGAGGTATTTGGTATCGAACAAAAACTTATTTGCATTATTTCCAGGTGATGTTTTAGTGTACCTAGGACAGCCTACTCAGCCCACTCCCGGCACTGATGAATACACTGGAAGAGTATGGGGCTCTTTCAGGATATAAACTCAATATACAAAAGACTCAAGTGATTACATTAAATTAATGTAAAAAAAAAAAAAAAAAACTCTAAAAGTAAAGTAAAGTATTTGGGAGTGACTTTACCAAAACAATTGGCAGGGGCGTAACCTAGAATTAAGTATACCACAACTACAGCAGGGAACAGAAAAAGGAGGAATCTCTCTCCCTGGTCTGCGTGATTACTTCTGTGCTTCCCAATTAAGGCCTTTAATATGTTGGAGTAGTGAACACTATACAGCATTGGCTGTAAGTTTCCCATTGCAAGCTATGATAGCTGATAGATAAATGAATGAAACAGCTTTTGGACAGGGAGAATCCCTGGATCAATCTAACAATGAAAATTTGGGAAAGGATAATTACTCTATGTGGTATTTCCCCCTAATAAAGAAGACAAAGGCTTTAAAGTATAGGTAAGGAAGGGCCTTTTTACATAAAGGAGTATTCCGGCCATTTCAGTCTTTAAAGGAAGATTATGGTTTGGAACAGAAAGATTTTTATAGATATCTTCAAGTGCGATGTCACTTCAGTGAATCTTTTAAAAATGTAAATCCACAAGCTCCTCAAAAGTAACTGGTTAACTAGTAGATTAGGTACTTGTTCTAAAATCATTTCTAGGATTTGTAAAGAACTCCTTCTGTGTAGGAAGGATAGCACACTATATTAAAGAAAAGTGGGAGAAGGAGGGGAAAATATTGCTGTCAGAGGATGATTGGGAAAAAATATGTCAGCTTCAGTGGGCAACAACAAGTTCATTAACGACAGCCTTGATATTGTAACTATAGCAGAAGCCTTTTGGTGCTATCCATAAGGAACCGTCTTTACCGAACTCTTGGATTTTCAATACTAAAAGTATGCTTAGGTATGTTCAATCAGGATGGAGTTCTGTGTGGACAGAGGTTAGAGGGGAGGATAAGGTGGAACAAACCCTGAGAAAAAGGGGATTCAGACGTCTAGTCCTCTCTCTCTGTATCTCTCACTGAGAGCTCAGGATGTACTCTCAATGTGGTGTTTGTGCTCCTTACAGCATCTTCTTTAAGGGGTGTAACGATTCTGAAATGGAAACCAAAGCTGTGATGTCCGTGAGTGATGTTCCTTCCTTCAGTTTTCCAAATTGTTGATGATTTAATAAAACTCCTGTGTTTCTTATTCACCCTCAAATGAGGTAAGAACTGAACTGTGGCTCAAGGTCTGGACCGAACCATGGATTTGGAGACTCTCGACACCTGTAATCTTCAGTATACTTTCATCAGTTCTTATTCATTCAGTTGTGACAAAGAACTAACTTGATTACATACTGTTAATAAATTTTAGGTATAATGCTACATAGACTCTTAATGCACTACTAGTTCAATGTTAACAAAAATGCATTGGACCAGCATGAAAAAGCAGAGAAAAAAGCAAATCTGATCATATTCCATATTGAATAAAAAAAATATATATTCTTGGAGGTCAACCTCAATATTTGCTAATATAGGGACACCATTAACAAGCTACAGGCAATGTAGAAAACATAGTTTTAACCAATTTAAAGACAAACAAACAAAAAGGATATAATAGTTTGAGCCTTCGGGAAAAACAAAGTTGTGAAGAGAGCTGGGATAGGCTTCAGCACCCCCCACGATCCAGATGGATAAGCGGCTTAGAAGACGAATTAATGAATTAATTAATTAATTAATGAAATCAAGAGCAATAACAAGGATACAAGTCCAGCGCCAAAAAAGTTTTTATGTCCACTGTACGCAGTGTCATCAAGAAGTAACCTCTCTGGACATGGAGAGAAGAGAACAATTGATGAGAGATTGCAGAGAAGGGCTGCTTGAAAGGTACAGATAGAATAGAAACTGTTTAAAAAGAACTGAGTATTTAGATCTTTGCTACATGACCACAGTTTGAACCAGAATGGGCCATGTGGAGGGTAGAATGGGCCATGTGGACTCTATGAACTGTGGAGTGAACAGTATGCTTTGAAACATTAACAACGTTACTTTATTAAGCCCCTTCATTTACCATAATCAGTCAAATTCTTCCACGATTTGGGATTCCTAATTTGATACCACATGTGTGTTTGTATGTAGTACACCTGGATCAGCAGTGCAGTGCTGTCGATGTTGCAAGGTTTATCTTTACGAAAGGCCACAGTGATGGGTGCTTTCCACAGCATGGATGTGGTTTCGTCTATGTCTCACCAGTTTCCAAAGAGGTGCTACATGGAGTCAACATGAATGTGTCCAGTTGTGACACATAGCATGTAACACGCAGAATGAAGCAATAATAAAATGAACACCCAGACTGCTTTGAAAAGTGAAGATCAAATCCTGGGGCAGATAACTCTTCCTGAAGTTACTATACATACAGTAGTTAAATACAATATAATATTTATCATTTAATAAGTATTGGTGTTTCTAAAAGCATGCCTTGCCTCTGACTCACACTTGGTGAAAGACACATACAGTAGTATATTTAAAGGTGAGAAGTAATTATTTACTTTTTAATTCAAAATGAAGTTTCTTAAGCTCGACACATGTATGTATGTAGAGTCTTCAGTTCAAACTTCAAGTCCTATACAGATAGCTGCAGTTGCAATTTCAGAGTTTATTGTAAAGTAACAGCATACAGTTTTCATGGGTAGATACGACCTCTAACTCTTATTCCATTGACTTAATTGACTTAAACTAGGTTTTTGCCCTCTCCTGTAATGTTGGCATTTTGGAGATACTTGTTTTTTGTGTGTTTATGCTACATTCAATTCACATTACGTTGCTATTTACCTGTATGCTAGAAGTCATTATACCCCTCCACCAGATTTACTGAGATCTTCTGTGTGGCCCTACATGCACTTTCACCCACCACCAAATTTAGAATCATCACAATGATTCCTTAACTTCAAACATGGCACACATTCTCTCTCTCTCTCTCTCTCTCTCTAATGTGTACCCTAAGGTCTGTCTGTCTGTCAGCCAAGTAATACAAGCCAGGATCAGTAAGCACCAATAAGATGATGTATTTTCATTTCTACTATCTACAGTCTGACTGTATTGATGGACATGGTGCATTTAGTAAAAAATCATCCCTCTCTTTTACCTGCAACTGCGTTTTCGAACTAGCCCAATATGCAGGAAAACCACAAACCTGGCAACTCGGCCCTGTGTGCACTTCGTGTGCAGGCTAACTTGAACGCCACTGTGTAGAATTAAGTCCAAAATCTTTGGAGTTGACTCTTGATTCCTGAATTCCCAGCCTTATTCATAGCTAGCTAGCGTGTAACTTTTATTAAATATTAAACTTTTATTACATTTTACAAACAAAAACGAAAGTGAATAAAGAAATTCAAATTTGTGGACATTGTTTGAATAACCCACCAAACACCAGACGTCACAGGTACATTGTTTTTTAGGCTAACTCTGGTCGGCCCGTCATGACCTTTATTTAGTCTGTCTGATTGGGACCAAATTCAGCCCAGCGCAAACGTATTTGTCGGACCACATGCAGCCCAAATACAGCCATGAAAATAAGACTGATGAAAATGTTGTGTGCAAGCCCAGATGAGTCTTTCTGTTGTTTGAATGCCATGTTTGAATATATAAACGCTGATGTTGAAGAACTTAGATATATAGAAACTTCATGACAAAATGAGACGGGGGAACAAAATGATGACTATATGAATAATGAATTGTGACTATATATGTGCAGCAGCCCCTACTATATAAATCTAAATATAAATATGTGACAGTACTGTTCTTAATACATTTACATCTAATGTATTGTCCTGCTGCTTGATGACACACACACACACAAGCGATTGGTGGTTTGTTAGGACTGATAATATCGACTTAAAAATAATCTCCTTGTTTACTGAATCTTTTGGGTTTAAGAATGGATTGCCCATGACTTCCTCTTTCACTGGGTAGTAAAAAAGATAGCACGAGTCAGACGGCCAAAGTAGACTGTTTGCGAAGTGCGGACCCTGCTCACTGCTCAATCTGAGAAACCTAGGCTGGAGATCTGGGTGTCTTCCGCTAAAGAGACTTGAAGCCAGACCCCTGCCTGCTGAGCAAAGACGGAGTATGAAGTGGAAGAGGAGCTGGGGTGATGGTGGGGTGTGAATGTTCATCATTAAAAGGTGAGGGAATAGCAGCGGTTTTATGGAGCATATCATGATGGAGAGGAAAAGCATGACTTTTATTGCACATCTTTGCATTTATTAAGGACAATGTATAACATTTATTCATTTATAACATTTATTACAAAGTTTATTATTATTTATTTCAATACTAAAATGAATTCATTGATGAATCATGAACTGATACTGATAAACTGTTGCATTAAAAAAAAGCACTTTCAGACATAATTACATAAATGTGCAGTTTAGGGATAGCAAGTATTATATTTGTCTCATTTCTAACACTTCTGCAAACAGAAACTACATATACTGTATTTACTGTATACTGTGTGTGTATACATATATGTATCTTAAACATGCATTGCATAAATTCTCTCAGCACAAAACCGTATGTTCCGCAGAAGTCCCTGAAGTTCTATTTTGTGCTGTGGTTCCGAATCCTTGCACCGAATGTTCTGGAAGTGAAACACAGTTTGAGAGATCCATATGCTGCATGCTTGAACTTCTGTTAGTCATACTTTCATCTTCATTAGCTCTTTAATATGGCTGAGGGTTGTTTTATCATAGCATATCATTCCAATACAATCCCTTATGGACAGAAATCAACCTTTTCTTCCTGCATTTAAGGAAATCACTTAACGAATTCACAGCATAATCACTTACTCTGGTGTAGGCCGCCAGCCTCTTAGGCAGGAGCCAGTCTTTTTCCTGAAGTCTAAGATCTGCTTCTGCTTTAAATCCCTCTAGAACTTTTCCTGCTTTGCAGAGGCTTTGTAGCTGTAAAAGCGCATGGTGTCAGATTTAGTGAAGAGGAGAATAATTTATTACAGCTGATATACACTGATTTAATAAAAGTACATTTTATTTCTATTAGACAATGTATGTGTAACTTACATTGCAGTTCCTGGCAGCTATAGCCTCTGGAACAAACATCTGGAGAAAACAGGAGTGGAACACTGAACTGAAGAATGCTGTTTGCCTCTATTATGACATTTTCAAGTATCTAAGTCTATGAAGATTATGAAGATTAACTGAACAATGTCTTACCTTCTTTACTGCATTGTCTAAGGTGGCATCCAAGTGCTTTACATTTTGATTATTTCTTTTAATATAACAGCCTGATGTCTCGGAACTAAAAAAAAAAGGTAAATAGTCTTATCTTCTCCATCACATTCAATAAAGGAAGAATTCACATGTGTCACATTTTATGGAATGAATTCTAAAAACACACCATCAGGGCCATGGTGGTGCTCATGGTTTGCGAACATTTTCTCAGCACACTGTTGTATGTTATTCAGAAGTCGCTGAAGTTCTGTGTTGGGATCTGATGAGTTTTTGCACTGAATGTTCTGCAAGTGAAACACAGTCATGGTAAACCGTGTTTACTGTTGTATAGACATGTTACAAACAAGGCTGGATTCAGTTTAGGAGATACATATACTACATGCTTCAACTTACATTCATCATACTTCAGTCTTTGTTAGCTCTTTAATGTGGCTGTGGGTTGCTTGATCATGTTGTATATATATCCAAATGCAACGTTTAAAGGCCAGCAATCATGTTTATTCTGTTTTTTTCCATGCAATCAGTGAAAATAGTTCATGAATTCACTTCAAAATCACTTACTCTTGTGTAGGCCACTAGCCTCCCGGGCAAGAGCCAGTCTTTTTCCTGAAGTCCAAGATCTTCTGCTCTAAGTCCCTCTAGAACTTTCCCTGCTTTGCAGAAGTTTTGTGGCTATAAAAGCGCATGGTTTTAAGATTTAGAGAAGCAGAGAATAATCTATTACAGCTGATGTACACTGATTTAATAAAAGTACATTTTATTTATATTAGACAAAAATACATATGTGTAACTTACAGTGCAGTTCAAGCTTGTTATGGCCTCTGGAACAAACGTCTGAGGAAAAAGGCGTGGAACACTGAACAGAAGAATGCTGTTTCCTTGTATTACGACATTTTCAGGTATTTCAGCCTGAACTCAAAAGATTAACTGAACAATGTCTTACCTTCTTTACTGCATTGTCTAAGGTGGCATCCAAGCGCTTCACATTTTCTATTACTAGCAGTAACATTGCATGCTGAAGTCTCTGTTTGCATTCTTGAAGTCCGGGATCTTCTGCTTTGGGTGTGGTTTGACCCGTCTCTGTTTGAAGAAAGTTCTTCAGTAACTGAATAAAATCTTACCCTCTCCATCACATTCATTAAGGCATCATTCACGTGTCACATTATGTGGGATTTCTTCTAAAAACACACCCCGAGTTGTATTTTGGTCTGATGGTAATGGTGTAGCGGGTGCAGTCACTGTGGTCCCAGGCAGCAGACTGTCTTTTTCGTGAAGTCCAAGGTCTTCTGCTTTGGATGTCTCCTGATCTCTCCCTGCTATGCAGAAGGTTTGAACCTGGAAAAGTGTATAGTGCATAATGTCGGACGTAGTACTTCAGTTGATAAATTCTTAAAAATAAATAAGAAAGTTTAATTTCACTTAGACAAAATCTATAATGTATGACGCAGTGCTGTTATAATTCTTGAACGGTCTGAAAAATTACTGCTCTTAAGTGATGCTTTTTTCCCTGTTATTGTATGAAGTACTTCAGTAACTGAACAAAAAAACATGTAAATAAATCATGTCTTACCTTCTTCATCACATCCATTAATTCAGATTTAGAACCCTGAAGTTCATGTTCCTCTGATGTGGATGCCACCGTAGGTCCTACAGTAACAGTTACAGCAGTTAGAAAGAAAGGAAAGATCTTCATATTAGGTCCCAGGTTAAAACATGCTCAGGATTATACCTCTGCACTCAGTGCTTCTGTCTGTTTGTAGTGTTTTTTATAGAAAGAGGGTGTGACTGCAATGTGTATGTGGTCTTTCAGCTATCTTGATTGAGATGTCACTGATTACATGTCAGGGAGAAATTTGCTGACACCACAAACCATGGGGCTCTATGTTGTTTATCAACTTGATCTTGTGTGTAAAATATAAGTAGAAGATAGTCTTCAGTCAAGCTAGATTTGTGTAAACAAAAGCAGAAACACGTTAAAAATATGTATATATGCAACTTTGGGGATCCAGAAAGGATTACCCATTACCCATAAATGAGAGATAACACAAGTCAGACTAACGCAAGTCAGACTTAAACAGACTGAAAAAACATTTGTAAAAAAAACATATGAACTGTTTAATGGATTTCCCCACTTCTCAGTTGTTAATTTTTTTCCAGTACTATTGTTTATATTGGGTTGTTACAAGCACCACAGCAATTCTGAGTCTAAAATGACTAAAATAAAGAAATATTCAGCTGTGTTCATTTAAAGCCACTACCTCACAAAGCTCCCTCTAAAGATGAATAAAATGTCAACAATATGTTTTCTCCTATATAGGTTTAGTACGAACAACCCACCAAAAACAAGATGTTTGTTGGGCCAACTCTGGAAACTAATAACTACCAAAAGTAATTATCAGTATTTATCAGTTGTATAACTCAGTAAGTGTAATGTGTTAGTGTACTGTAAGTAGTGTGTTGGTGTACAGTAACTCTGTAAGTGTAACGTGTTAGTGTACCGTAAGTAGTGTGTTGGTGTACAGTAACNGTAACTCCGCAAGTATAACGCGTTAGTGTACTGTAAGTAGTGTGTTGGGGTACAGTAACTCAGTAAGTGTAATGCGTTAGTGTACTGTAAGTAGTGTGTTGGTGTACAGTAACTCAGTAAGTGTAATGCGTTAGTGTACTGTAAGTAGTGTGCTGGGGTACAGTAGCTCAGTAAGTGT